>CAJDSM010027022.1:729-17863 GCA_903981925.1 Ostrea lurida | reverse complement strand
ACTCAGGGTGGTCAAGCACAACGGGGTCGAGCACATGCTTTTAGGGAGCGGGTTTAGACGTGCTAAAAGATAAAATTACATAGAAAGAAAAAAAAAAAAAAAAGAATGACAAAAAACAAAAATAAAAAAAAAAAAAAAAATAAAATCATAGTCATGGTGGTCTTAATTTAAAAATATAATGGATAAAATGAATAACCACGAACTAAATTACCGTAATTAAAAGACGAAAATTTTGTGCAAGGTTTTAATTTTGACATTATTAGACATATAGGCTTGAGATCGCTTAAAAAAGTAACATGAAGTATCACTAAACAATTCTTCCAAATCATTAGGGTAAGAGCTTTTTCGAGTAAATCGATTATAAAATCGCATAAATTATATTGTACCGCATAACTATTAAATACCAGCATGAATTTTAGAGGATCAAACTCGGCTTCATGTTTGCACTTTCTCGCTAATATAATCTTTTTGTTCTACTATTATACTCATAGTACGCTGTAGATCTGCTTTGTGTGAAAATCTCTGGTGCAAATTGCTATAGATTAATATGATGATATGCTAGAACATTTTCCAAATGTAGATTGTCACTTCATCAGTCATCATTACTCAGGATTTAAATTTTTTTGAAATATTTTCGCACAAAATTTATACACCCACGCTAAGAGATTTTAAACTTACCTTTATCTATTACAGGAAATAAATAACAACAATTATATACGTAATGCTCTATATCCTTAGGCTCTCAAGTACATTGATGCAGTTTGCGATCTAAGTGTCAATATCCTTATTGATACACGAAATAATGGCAAATGCTGACCTTCACAATATTCTATTTCTCCATCCCTATCGTCTCCTTTCTTTTTCCTCTGTCCATTCGCCGGTTTGATTCACCCTTCAGGTTCCCCTGTCAACCTGGTTTTCCGTCCCGTACGCTCTTACCACCCATGCATAACCTTCTTACCCCTTCTCTCTTTCCTTCTCCATACCTGAGCCTATATGATGAGGTTGTTCGTATCTTGATGCTTCCTCAAATTTAAAGAAGTTCAAAGAATTCAGAACTTCAAATCTTACATGGAAGATGATAGTCATCATACGGAAATGTAAGCATCTCTCCTCTGGGGGCATTATGAAGGATATACTATTCTTGGCAATGTACTGTTGGTCATGTAGCTCTTACTGGGCGTTCCAACACGTGGACTTGTGTACTTGGGCCCTACAAAATCCACCAGGTGAACCTCAATTTGGGAAATACCAGAAAGTACAGCTCTTATTCTGGTATTCCAATACACACTGTAAAAGACATACATTATGGCCTGGAAAAACTGTTAGATTTATGACACCATAATGTTGCTTCCATGAATAAATGGGTGTGGGTTATTATTAATCAAAATTGCGAAACACTTTACACTGGTTCATCAAGTTGATCATCGTTTGTCACTCTGTCCATTGTCCACCAAACCTTTAATAGAACAATGAATTGCGCGCCCTAATGTTTGTAAAAATTATTACAATTAAGGGACTCTTAAATATCGATTGACCAATATAAAGTTACAGATGACCATCTAGAGGAGTAAATACAAATACGCATATATTATGGCATATTACTCAATATTACGAGCCAAAAATCAATTTGTCCGTTATAATGTTAATCTCTCCAGATTATGTCAGCTTCGCAGTTTTAACCTTTTTGACCATTATCATACAGCATCTAGTTTCCACTTCATCTCCTCCTTTTGTTGATGAGTCATTTGGGGTTTTTACATAAAAAATATTAGTTCAATAAACCGCATAATATCAGTTTGATGGAATGTTTCCTCCTCTTCTACTGGGCGAAACTAGAGCAACAGACCGATTCAGTACATCATACTTGGTGGTACGCAGCTTACATTTTATCTGCTCACTCTTCCAACTTTTACTCACAAGTGCTGATTATATCCTTCAGCATATAATATCATATCCCACATGCTCTTTAAAAGCTTTATATTACTACATCTCTTAAGTGTTAAACTTAAACATCAATAAATATAAGTTTTTATACCAGAAGGGGCACGTTTTAGGGGAGAAAGAGCTTATAGCGCCCATATATTAACCCGAGTTCCCTAATCATCTTTGTCACAACTTTTCATGTATCATAATTGCTTTAAATTACACAGTACAACCTTGAGGCTCTCGTGTTTCATAACTGCTAGTAATTTTAAACTACCTGGGTAGACTGACTGACAATGAAAAATCTGCCCTTTCTGTACATAGTAGGTCACTTCCCAATTGTGAACCTTTTTGTATCTGTATTAGTTCAGAGATCATTATTATCAGACGCTTAACGTGAACATTGAAAATATCTTCATCCAAATTTGCACCTCTCGGAATGTTAATATCTGACAGATTCCCATGTTTTCTGATGACCCTGAAACGCCAGTAGAGTATGACAAACCCAAATTAAAACAGACCAAGAATTTGTAAAACAGAGAGTTGACAGAGATGCAGGGGAGACGACAGACTGACTAACTACTCTTTTTGCAAGAGAAGTTATAAATCTGTGTGTGTTTACAATATCCAAGTACCTTTGCGTGACTGAACGATCAACGTAGCATATGAAGTTCATGACCCTCTGATTTGTGAACATAAGAGGATATATATAACAAATAGCAGAAACAAAAATTGTGCTTATGTCTATGATCATTAGTTACCTCTTCCCCATCACTTTAATGGACTCATCTAGATGGCAGTCAACGATAGTTATACTTTGATCAATTCAGCAGTCTCAAAACGATTGACCTATACACCAGTAGTTCATGCCAATGGCCTGTTTCACTGTACAGTGGTACAAAGAAAACCTTTAATACAGGCTCTACATGCTACAGCTTTATAGATTACTTTCTGTAATCAGGAGGTTTGTTTATAGTTTGAATGTAAATACTTATGCATCTTTTGCTTAAAACGCTGAAAATTGAGATTTCAGCAAAAGTCATTGGTAAGAATGAATTACCATGAATAGATCACGGAAAAATCATATATTCACTATCATGTGGTAACTTACGTGTCATCGATCGACTATAATCTCAGCTACCAATGTTAACTAACAGTTGATGGGATTGGATTGCATCCACTTATACTTTTTTATACTCACGTTAAAGATTTAAGTCTCATCTCAATACTTCTTAGTTTTTAATTAAAACATAAGAAGACATGGGATTTATTTGCGCCTCAATAAATAGTTCAATCTCCATCTTGCTTTAGTGATTTTTCTTTTTATGGTCATAATGTGACGAAGTTGTGTTCATGCAATGAAGAGCGGATCTGAGACACCCAGTTTGTTTACAGGTATAATAATGTTGCTACCAAATTATAGGGCAACTCAAGTACCGTTTGGCAAGCCCCTTTCACTGGCTGATTGTAGGCCAGTATTCACTTAATGACGGTTCGGCTTCTTTCTGAGAGAAGTTCACTCCCAATGACTAGCTCAGTAGTTGACCATAATTAAAATGGCTATGCAGGGATCGATAACCTGCGTGTGGTTATTATTCAACATCTAGCCAATAGACCTTTACTGTCATCTGTAGACCCTTCCTAAGCCAATTTGCTCCTACTCAGTGCTACACATCGGGGACCTATGAATTCTCTCTTCATAAAAAGAATAGAAACTCATTAGTCAATTACTTAGCTTTAAACGCCTCTTTATAGTGTTTGAAGATAATACTCAAACTAGTGAGGAGTGAACAAGTATTGATTATATATACAACATCAGAAATGTAAAATTCATAATATCAAGTTAAATTCGCAGTACTTCTTAATTCCTAAACTTCTTCATTACCACCCCGTGGTGACCTTAACTACGCATTACAAAGCAAGATAAAATTTCATATGATACTCTGAACTTGGTTTGAAATTTAGCTGCTGGCTTTTATTGTTGTAACATATTATACTTTGTTTTATCGGCGTGCATTTAAATCTTGTGTCTTGTGTCTGATTGTAGAATATAATTAATGATAGATAGTGAGTTTAAAGCTTCTTACGCCACAGAGCTAGTGTGTGATTGTTGTTAAAGTCATATTTTACTTAGATATTTGCCCAAACTTAATTATTCATCTGAAAGTTACGAAAAAGCACGTACGTATACCAATCGTCTATACAATTTAGACAAATTGCTGTTGTTTTATAAAATTTTCCGTGATATGTTAGAAAAAAAAGTTTTCATCAAATAGGCTTGTATCATTTGCCGTGCAGTTAAATTCTTAAATTAAAAAATCTTGCCCAAAATTTCATAATTAAATCTTAATTAATATGATTTCAGGTCAAAGAAGTGGAAATTATTGTACAATATAACTAAACTGAAATGGCTCTCTAGCAGCAAATATTCTACCCGAAGCTCTTCTGTTCATTAAATAGATCATACGATTTTTTATAAATCAAGACACTATTCTACTTATTTAAGATATAATCTATAGGAATACTCTAGTCACCACTGAGAAATTACGCTGTCTAAAAGTGCATTGAAATTATAGCTCTCTGATGGACGAGCTTAATCTGGGTACACTATGAATGGAGAAACCTATTTGTCAATTCTATAGGAGAATAATTACACTCAAATTGCTACTTCTATTGAACAAAAGACGGTTAACGAAAGACATAAAAACAAATAAGACCCAAATGAAAGTTAATGGACTCTCATAGTCAAATACAGGACACTATAATTGTAACTTTCCCCTAGTTTTAGACGATTAAACCCACTGCGAGGTTTCCCCGAGAAACGCCAAGACGATTACAATGTATAAAGTAAATATGAGATAGTGTTTTAACCTACCGGCTCTTTTATTTTATCATCGGTACATACATTGTTTCCTACAAAATAGGACCCAAATGTGGAGACTTTGGGGTGAATATGCACAGATTGTTACTACGAGGCCCCCTTCAGGAATGCCCGGATGTAAACCCCAATTCGCTAAGTGAATCTTTATGGCCGAGAGATTTTTGAGAAGTCGTGGTATGAAATGGAGACGATCTTGCCATCAGAGGTGCGTTGTCTTCTCAAAAAATAATGCTGATGACATCAACCCACGTTATACTATGTAGGCGATTCAAATTGGATAAGGCGAAGGAATAACAATTAAATAACAATCATGAATGTATAATAATGTAAAAGTTAGTACGAATATACACCACGCAATGAGGGTACCTGTCCGAGTCCAAGCAATGGGCACTCAACTCGTGTTATGGACCAATATAGAAGCTAATGCAGAGTACACTAACACAGCACACTTATAGGAAGTATAGATAGTGTTATCAGAAATCTTTAATACTTATAGTCTCTCACAGGTCAGTTAATGTCACATTCACCGATTCCAGAAGCATCAGTTCACCTATTGAAAGTCCCAACAATGGTGTTATCAATGAAGTCCAGCTACATAGAAACTAGATTGTAATCGAGTCAATGACTCTTTCGAGAAAATTTATTTTTGCCACTTAATTAAGTGGAATATCTCTTTGCCTACTTCTACATTGTTATAGGTAAGACATCTCGATACAGGCTCATTAGTTTGCTAAATATGTGTCTGAAAACCAGTATATAAAGCCAAACGGTGATATAATATATAGAAATTCAAACTCACTGGCACCAAACTTTCAAAACAAAATCCACGTAGAAAGAAAAAAATGGATCACAGGCACACAGTCTAGCATTAAAAATCGCCCATCAAGCCCCCCAAAAACCTGCCCGTTGTCTATTATACAGATTTCCTGGTTCGTGAATTCTATCAGTGGGATATCGGTCATCTTGAGTAGTACATCTGATTCTCAGTCGAGAATTTTATCTACTTGCAATGCTTTCAGGGATGAGTTAATTCATTTCAGGAATTCGGCCCCAATTATATCACAGTCTTTGTCTGTAATGATATAGGTTCATGCCTTATAGTACCAGGCTCTCAATTTTCTGCAAAACCATTGTCAGTATTCACTCTTCCCTAGATGTGATATACAGTGTATTATACACTTCTCCACGCAAATGGAGATGCCAATATTTAACACACACATTATAAGAAAAGATGCACTTCCCTCTTCAATGGAAAAAATTTAGCTAGGATATAGAAAGTAAAGCATTTGTTTCAGGAGCCAAGTTGCTACGATCGTTATTGGTCTTATAGTTAATGTTCTCTAGTCAGATATGATTGTGGCCAACCTATTAAGTCTGACCTCACTCCTCAAGCACTCACCTACATGAAAACCTAACTTTGAATACATTAGCAGCTTGATTAGCCCCCTTTTACTAGTATTTATATAAAGATTGAAATTGCAATATGAATTTATTACTTCGGAAAGCACTGTATAATCATAATTGGTTGTGTTGCAGACCACAAGCTATTGGTGGCAATCGCGGAAAAAAAGAAAAAACAAAGTGTGTACTCGCTTAGTAAAATCTCATAGTTATACCTCAATACTACATGAGCGACCATTCACTCCTGTCATCTTTTCTTTATAACGGGACATGGAATCGATTTTGAAGCTAATAGTATTTGTATCTAAGCTTTTAAGTATTCCAATGTTTTTAATGAGGTAATGCTTGTTTCAAGAATTTGCGTTATCTGAGTTTGGGATATTTTCTAATGGTCAGGAAATGTAGTAACATTTCAATCTGTTGACTTCCAAGTGAATACAGCACTTATTAATTTTGTTATTTGTAAACAAGGCCTGACATTGATTATTGCTATGATACAGGGAATACTTATTTATTTGTAAAGATATCCTAGCGGAGAAACATATTGTCTGCCAATGAATTGATTAAGTCAGATTTTTGTACAAATATAGAAGTTCTTATTTCTAAAACGACATTAAAACCTATTGTGTTTCTTACGATGTTCATCTACATATCCTTGTAGTATTTTGTTTTTAAACATAATTCAATATTTTCTACTACTGAATGTCAGATCGCTATTTTTTTAAACAATGTATAAACTAAGCTTTGATCGGTGGTCTTACCATGCGCAGTAAGGACGTTTTTATTGAGCGTTTGTATCTTACTAATGGAATAGAAGTACTGTATAACCTGGCGTGTTCATAATTTGTTATGGTACCTGGGGACCACTACGAGAATCACTGATTAAAGCATTTCAGAGACAGCTCAAAATGACAATCTAAAATTATGATTCATAGTTCTTTAGTTTCACAAACGTGTACATGCCCCTTTACACATGCATAACCTTTAGCATTGCTTGAAACACTGTTTTCCTAATAACATGTGACGTTTATCATTACAACTGATTACGGTATCAGGCCAGTAACAAATTTCGGACACTTACATAGTATGTCCATTATCTTTTTCATTAGTTTTGATGATAACAAACAATTTGAAACATATAGCTGGCAAAAAAAGTTAATTGTCAAACGAAATAATCAAATAAGTAGCACAAAGTCTTGCGTAGGCTATTTAAAAAAGGTTTACATGAACACAACGTTCACTCGCTTCAACGTATCATTGTTGATCACTTTCATCTTTTACCAGACCAGACCGAATGCTCGAAACATGACAAAAGTGCCTAAAAACATTTTAATAACTTTTGTATCTCGGTTAAAGCATTTTTACTGGAATTTTGTAGAGAGCCATTCTACACATAAGTACGATATGCTTTAAGCCATCCCCTGGCATACCTACATACCGAAAGTAGGTAAGGCGGATGCGCTTTTGTTGTTTATGGTGTAATTTCTCTTTTCAAATCTTTCAAAAAACACTGATACTTTGCTTCGAAAAAAACTTTTTTGTTTTTTATAAAAATTTGAGATTTATCCTTCTTATACATTATTGCTATTCATAACACCAGTTAAATGACCTGAGGATAATAACCTCGATATTTCAGTGAACATACCCACCCCACCACGGCTTTCGATATGATGCATTTAGAAAAATCATTATACATTCTTACTAATTAACCCAATGGGCTAATGCCTTCAAAGACATCCTTCGCCTCTAGCGCGACACTGGGGGGGGATTAAGAATGGTGTCATAGATCATAGCTCCTCTCAAAGGACATATGTCCACGATTTACATGTGGACCTTGATCTCTGACCTAGTCGTTGTCACGATGAAAAAGTATTTGTATCGAAAGTGTCGCACCTTCTCGGTGTAAGTCAGCACTATAGATAACAAGTCATTGGTAAGTGTGATGTCATTCTCTGTACCTGTGATTTTTGAGACTTGTTGAATTATCGTTCTGGAGTTGTGTACTATCCACATATATAAGAAACCATTCCATAATCTCGTCGTACTGTTTAAAATTAGTAAGTAGCCGTGAACATCCAGTATTCCAAAGGGTACCATGCTACAGTTACGCAAAATTTCCAGATATAATCGTAATATATACAAGTTGACAGTTCACGCTAAAATCTCTTTATCACAGAATGTCGACTAGAGAACCAATTTGACTAAGAGCATATTTTCCAAGCCCCACTCTCATTTTCCAAGTCCAAAACTATCCTTTATATCTTAGTAAGTCAAAAACTTCAATGTGTGAATAGTGTTGTCTAAAAGACTTACATTTACAATTTCTTCAGATTGATCATGCTAAATAAAGATGACTGTTACAAATACATGTAGTGCAAAGCATAGACCTCAATTATCATTTTTCTCTGCACACAGAAGAAAGCTACTGACCACTATATGACAGTGATGAATGAGGTCATACTGACTACAAATAATACTATACCACGACACTGTCTCTATCGGCCCTCGAATAGTCATAATTGTTGTTAATCTCAATGGATATTGTTCTCTGTAAAAGTGGATTCAAAAAGGACAAATTATACTAGAATTAAAGTATATTATACAGCATGATGCAAAATATAATCAGATACTGTGGGGTTTTTTTTCTTCTTTAGCTCATCTGGACCCGATTGTATCAATATTCAATGTGACATTAAAGCCTCCTTAAAATCAAAATATTTAAGGTGACATTAAATTCCGTTGAATCAGATTTTATGGGGGAAATTTTTAAAATCATTTTTTTCGAAAGATAAAAATATTATATGGACCATGCATGTGGTTAGGATGGGGCTAGGATCAGGGATAAAATGTACATATATTTATATACCTAGGTATAGGGCACCCCTGTGCTATGTGGATTTAATTTGGTTTAAGTCATGACCTGATATATTGAATAGGTCAAAGAAAAATTTAAGCAGGTCAAACTCAAAGGTAACATTAAGCATCATTGTTTCACAAGGTCTTGCCAAGAAGAATCCAAATATGAAAGCCCTACCTAAAATACTTTTGGATATATTATACTTTAAAGAAGGTCAAATTCCTGAGTTCAAGGTCACAATATCTATGAGCATGATAAGAAATGAAAGGTCTTAATTGCCAAGAAATGTATATACAGGACATGAAAGATCTACCTTAAATTTTAAAAAGGCAAAGATAACAAATAGTGATCAATCTCATAAGTCCCAAACAGTAACACAAAAACACAGACCCTGGACAAACTAGAGTGGGATAGGTGCTAGGAAGAGTAAGCATCCCCAGTTGACCGTCACACTCGCCGCGAGCCATTGTCTTGATCAGGTAAACGGAACAATCAGTAGTCAAAATCAGTGTATACAAGAACAGCTTACTATGAAACACATTAGATAGCATTTTACCTGAATGGCAGGCTATACTAACCATGGCAACTAGATCATACTACAACGCTTTCCTACTAAGTGATACTACAGCCTTGACATTTGACCTCCAACCTAGAAAAATTAAAGTTCTGAATGTACTGATAGCCAGGTACTATATTGAAGAAAAGAAAATATTACATTTCATGGCCAAAGAAAGGTTTGTTCAAATCCTTTTTTGTGTTTTACCATACAAAATATTGCCTTCAGAGTCAACTGATAATGCTTTTGATACATGTTTTTATAAATGATAAATTGTAATGTGTAACGGTCACCAATCCAAGTGCTGACCACGAATTGCGTTGTTAACTTGTGTGATCAAGATTAGAAACTCCACAACATTGTAAAAAAGATGTTTGGTGAAACACGTGATGCCCCGGATTCACATGCCAGTGAAAGGGGCTTGCCAAAAGGATTATGCAAGTGAAATATGAAAATCTATCACTTACAATTCAAAGGTTATGGCCAATGTTTAAGTTTCTGAAAGTAGGTCAAACTCAAGGTCAAGATCAGGAGGTCAAAAAATGTTGTACCAGAAGAAAGGGCTTGTCATAAGGAACACACATGTGAAATATGAAAGTCCCACCACTTGCCATTCATAAGTTATGGCCAATGTTAGTTTTTTGAAAAGTAGGTCAAACATCAAGGTCAGAGGTCAAAAATGTTGGTACCAATAGAAAGGGTTTGTCATAAGGAACACACAGTGTAATATGAAAGTCCCATCACTTGCCACAAAATTATGGCAATGTTAAAAGTTTTTCGGACAAACAGACAAACAGAAAAACTGACAAACCAAATACTATATCGAAGATTTCGCGGGCATGAAAACTAGCGAGTAAGTATNCCCGAATCAAAGATTCCGGGGGCATAAAAACTAGCGAGTAAGTTAAAGTTTTCTCTTATACTGTCCGCTACACTAGCTACTACAAAATCCCTTCACTTCCAAATTTTTATATGTTTTGAATATAGAAACTTGCTTTGAAATTTGGACTGATTATGAAGAATGTAAGTTTATTTTGGTGGTTGCTGCCCAGGGTCATTTCCGGTTTATTATGCACAGATAGGCTATCCTTATAGCCGGGCCATATATAGCTTACACTAAGGTACCCAGCTAACAATAGGCTTCTTCCTCTCATCATGATGACCAATATACCATGTTGTAAGATCCTGGAACTTACAATTCGGTCTGTATCCTGTCTACTATGTTTTCCTACTAAATGATATTATGACCTTGACCTTTAACCTTAAAAAAATAGACATCTTCCTTTCATCATGGCGATCAAACGTACCAAGTTCTAACATCCTGGTGCTTACAGTTTGGTCTGCATCCAGCCTACATAGCCCAGACAGACGGATGGCGCTATATCATATAATATGTCCCGTCTTTGACAGGTGTATAAAAACAGCATAGAATAATGATATGGGAAACCGTAATTATAATGAATTCATTAAAAAAAAATAATAACACAAGTTTTGCTGAATTGTGGTGCTAAAATTGCAGTAAGTGCTTTCATGACCATGACACACTATCATTTATTGTGGTAATCTATATTGCCAATTTTATAAGGTCTTGTCATCTTGTACTGGCATAGACCGGTTGTTCTATTTCAAGTTTACAACCAATTTCAAACACTCAGAGTAAGGAATGTATATAGTAATAAGCTATAGGGCTTATACATTTTGTACATGTACTATTATAGTACATGTACAAAATGTAAAAGCCCTAGCTTAAATATACCTCAAAAGATATTTTAAAGATTATTTCCTATATATGATAAGCATAGCATATAAAACTTTGATCCCCTATTGTGGCCCCACCCTACCCAAGGATCCAGTTATGGAGAGAGGAAGTCAAAAGTATTACCATATAAGTTTGTCAACAATCAGATGGAATTATATGTGATCAGAAATTTCACTTCAGCCTTCAGCTCAGGTGAGCTATATTCTGGAATGATATTTCAAAAACTTGAAGAAATTTTACATTTGAGAAAATGAAACATATCGAAGAGGAACATAATAATTTATTAAAGCTTTAGTAAAAAGTGTGGGTGTCACTTTGTTTTTCATAAATTACAAATGTGTCTGAATATATACTGCATCATACTGTAAATGTATTTTAAAAATATACAATACCACCTCATTAAAATTACCATCTCATTTCCCGATTATTTTTTAATTGTTCATCATATTCCATGATTTCAATATATCTATTATAGTAATTCATATATTGAATGAAAATGACAAATGTTTGCACAACAAAAGAATACCTGTGGGATACCCAGAACAAACTTCTTTTTCTTATTCATGCCTCACTACACAAATCCAGGATCCAGTTACACATTCCAGCCTCTCCAAAACAACAATACATCACCCCCAAAAAACAATGGAACAGTATCACCACAGTTCATGAATACATCCCAGAAAACACATGCACATATGAAATCACACGATAAGATCAGGTCTAATGGACTGTTGATTAATCAACTGTTAAGTTAGACTCCTTTGGTTTGCACAGTACTGAATGAGGTCTAACCATAACCTGAGCAATAAAATGTCAGCCGGCCTTCTGCACGCCAACACCAAGTATTAATGTGACAAGGCCCCAAAATATAATCTCCGACATTCCAAAACTTCTCTCATCAAAAAAATGTGAAATATATATGGGTGCTTCCCTTTTTTTTCTTAAATGAAATCTGTCTCTTATGTTAAGGTGTGTTTTATTTATGCATGATGAATGTATTCCTTGGGGCTTCTGTACATTTGACACTTTCTTAAAGTGATTTTCAAAAAAAAAAAAGAAAGAGAATATTATATATTCTCCCGAGGGATTAACGTACATGTACA
The DNA here is from genome assembly GCA_903981925.1 of Ostrea lurida. Taxonomy (NCBI): domain Eukaryota; kingdom Metazoa; phylum Mollusca; class Bivalvia; order Ostreida; family Ostreidae; genus Ostrea; species Ostrea lurida. The sequence continues at coordinate 5,380 of CAJDSM010027022.1, read as the reverse complement.
AGATAAGAAATGAAAAACAATAATCAATTATCATAATCGGAATAATCCGAGAAGCCTTAAATTCAATGTGACTATCAATTATACATGTAATTGGTTTCTCAATGAATATTCATTTGAAGGAAAGGTATTTAATTAACTCTCTTTTTTAAATGAACTTGCATATAAGAAATTGTTGTTTACAACATTTTATTATGTATAACAAATCTGAGAAAAATCATAACAAAGGCTAATAAAACAACAACAAACAATTACAAACAGTTTATGCACACTTCTGTCATTGATCTAATATATGACTAGATTTAATTGCCTAAAACATTCAGTGCCTCATGTCTGTAAGATTTCCTGTACAGTTTTCAATAAATGATGGTCATGTCAAGATTATATTTTGATGGTGCCACACCTTTTAGTTTTTTAAGGTTCCCAAAATATTTCTAAACTATAGATTTTTGCACTTCCTGAATGATCAAAGAGATTTATTTTCTCCTTATGGGGACTATCATCTACAATACCTAAACATAATCTCGATTAGGATAGCACCTGTTGTATTCTTATAAATGAGTGTTTTTCTAAAGTTTTAGCAATGTTTTATTTAATAAAAACTCAAACTGAAATTAGAAAATCTCTTAAATACACATCATTACATGCAATCTATTTTTATAGATAAATTAATTAATGTAAAAGAGAAAGAAAGGGGGAAAAAAAAAAAAAAAAGATAACACCACAATTCAATGTCACTGGAAATAATATAATCTGAATCTGATTTTCGATTATTTATAATTTATAATCAGAACAAAACTAAATAAAGACATTGTTGAATTTATTGATTATGGGTTGGATGAAATACGGGATAAGTCACAGAAACCTAGATATTAACGTATAACATACAAAAATATGTTCACTAAGTCATAAATCATCAATTTCAGTCACTACTGTTGTTAGCCTCATAAATGACCACCCCCCCCCCCCCAAAATAAATACACATAAACATATGTTCTGCATACTGTAATGAAGATCACCTTGTACCTCAGTTTGCACTAAATCACTGTCCAAGTTTAAATGCTTTAATGTTCTGGTTTATTTTTCCTTCATATAAATACCTATCTCTATGCAGTCATCCAACACCTTCTTCACAACATAAGAATTCGAAAACTTCAAGGAAACATTACTTACAGAGAAACTTTTTCTCGGCCGGAACTACTTACAGTCTCACACATTATTTCACTTATCTGATATGACAATATCATGTACACAAAGCAGAACTACACCAATTTCTCAAAATGAAAATATGTGTAAGCAGAGTGTTATACGTGTATTTAAGGTATAAATGTCTTTGTAGTTTTTAAGAAAGGGGTATGAGAACAGTTGGAGCATGGGGGTAATTTCATTTACACAATCAACAAAGACCAGGCTCCCACTGTTTTATATTCCCCAAAGTAAAAACAACCTATAAGCACTTAATTCCTTATACTCATAATTTGATATCAAAATTATTTCTTTTTATAAATATATAGGGCAATTGGTGTTAAACTGATATGTTAATGCTTCATAGTAAGATAAATATATTGAAATATTTATGCATAGTTAGTAGTTAAATATCAAATGCAATCTAATGATATGTGTAGTACTACATGTATAGTAAAGTAGCAAATTTAAAGCACACTTACATATTAAAAAAGAATTGCTTACTAAAAATACTGAACTTATCTAACTTGCATATATGTACATTTTCTGTTTCAACCAAAAATCATTTCCTAATAAAACTGGCAGATAATCTTTCTAATATCCTTGATCTTTTGTGTAGGTTTCAGTAAAAGATAAAATGTTATCATTGTTTTCCTGACATCTCATAACCCCATGCAAATTAGTATTAACTCACATTAGAACAGCCAAAAAATAGAAGCTAACCAAAAAAAAAGTTGTTTAAGCATTGAAATGAAAGAGGCATAATACTGTCGATGAGCTTTACATTTCCTTTCTGCACACTAAGTGTGTATAGTTCACTTATTGATGGCTCTTGGTCAGAGATGGCCTGGCCAGATATGTACCCATTAGTGTTTGAACATACGTAGAGTGTGAAACTGCCCATCAAACTGTAATAACATAGACCACCAGACCTAGATCTGGGAATCAACATAAGCCCTACAGACATGTAACATTAATACTGACATCTCTGTCTGTCAATCAAGTAACATGTTCAAAGGGGGGTAATTCAATAACCAACACATACACACACATGTACTAATCTGATCAAAATAAGAGTAGCTTTATGCCATTTTAGGTGCATGAATCATAGATTTTCAACTGAGCAAGGTAGATTATTGGGATGACAATAGGGATGATAGAATATGTATTATGTAATCTGTGTAAATCTAGAAATATTGGTGATGAATTTCATTACAATGCACCTCCTGGAAATTGCATAATTTTTTTTTCATATCGAGTAAAAGAAATATTTACTTAATATTGTATTATATCGATAACATCAATGCAATTAAATTTCATGATTTATTAGATAATGGAGATACTAAAGTCCTCCTCAGTCTTGCCAAACTATGCAAGATCTTGTCGCCAGTAACCAAGAAATCAATGAACTGTAGTTTGTAATCCTCATACATACACAATGCACCTTCCATACTTAGATCATATATTACTCACAGATCTTCCTGTAACAAATGCCTTCCTTCATATTGTTCAAATTTATGCATATAGCATGCTATTTCATTCATATACCCTTGTTGGTCTTAATAAAAAATTTTTTTATATAAAACTCAATATTTCCATTATTAAATGCAAATCTCTATGCAATTTTAATATGCATAAAAAATACTTTTTACCCCAAACTCATCACCTTAAAGGTCACCATGATGCAGAAAAATCATGAAGATAAAGTCTCTGTTTTGCGAACCGACTCAAAGTTCTTTCTCGAGTGGAACCTGTTTATATGTTTAAACATGGGGACGTCATACATTGTTAAATATTAAAACATAAAATCAAATAAAATTCTGACAAATCCAGAAAACGATTCTGCAAATGATGGTCTCTATGTAAATATGCTAAATAATGGTGACACCAGACATTCCTTCAGCAACACTGTAGATCAAAATTAAATGTGCTTCAATATGTGTGACCCTCAAAAAAAAGTTTTTTTCACCTCTAGAATTCATCCCCCAAGAGTCATAATAACCCTTCCAACACAAAAAAGTTCAAAAACTCTGAAACTTGGAACTTAATGATTGACTCTGCAATCAGAAGGCTCCTATTTAATGCACCCATCTCAAAACTTTTTTAATCTCTTACATATAAAAGACTATTTTTTGGATTTGTAAAAGATGAATCATAATTGGATGATTGTTGTTCTCATTCATGAAGACATTTTGTTAATAATAAATATTTCTGCTTTAAGAATGATTCATATCACAAATGCATTAAGAGAGCTTAAACACGACAAGATGTTTACAAAATCCAGTTCGATAAAACAGATGCACATATGTTTTTACTACTCTGAAGGCCTACTACATGAATACTAAGAAATATAAAACACGTGGCTTCCAAACTTCTCTGCAATAGAAATGTTCAAACATTCTGGCTGAAGTGGTCAACAGTACTTAACATAATTAATGACACTCTAAACTAATTGTTTCCAGTATATTTTGATGTTTTATGCATTTCAGAACTGAATCTCATCATTATGAGATTTACAAGTATAAAAACGACTAATACCCCTGACCTGGAATCAGTTTCTCAATCACAATTTATAAATCAACTAGGAGCTCTGTATAACACCCTTATGTTTACCTAAGCTTACATTATACATATCAATTTTCCTGCCCCAAAACACGAATTAGTTACATGCATGTCTTTTAGGACAATACATCAATACATCAGTCGTGGATCTCATTATCAATATCATTTACATTATATAGATATTTCTTTGGCTTCCCCACATCAAACATCACTAAGTGATTGCTACATATGTACTTATACAATCAAGGAATTCATTATATTCAATTAAATTACAGTCATCGTAAGAGCTGAAGAGTACAGTATCGTCTGCAAAATTTAGCAACTTTACCAGAATGATGTTCTCTCTCATCTGTAGAGCCACCGACTGTCTGATTTTTGCAGCCTCTCCTTGGCGATGGAGGACCTGTCTAAATTTTCTTTCCGTCATTTTTTCAGTCACTGGTGGTGTATTATTTTCATCTCGTCACGGAAGTCTACTTTCCCTGCGACGCCATGACATTTTATGATCAAAGGGGTGTAACTCTATATTGTAATATCCGAACCATCTCCTTGTCGCTAATCCGGATAAAATACTCGTGAATGTAAAGGGCCTTATTGAACCAAAGATAGATATGACCGCTTTTGTTCTTTGTTTGAGACGTAAAGAATATTCACAAATTTTTCAAGAGAGTTGCCCAATTTTATAGCAGGTATAGTTAGTTCTAATGAATATATAATACATTGAATTATTTGCAACTGTCGTTAAAGAAGTCAGAAAGATCAAATTACGAATGAAACAGGAAGATATTCAAGACCTCTAGTGCCTAGAGACAAATGTGTATGCTATTATTGGAAATGAAGAACATTTTGTGTTATATTGTCTTTGTTATGATCATTATAGATCACAATACAGTGTCATATTTAATGC
>CAJDSM010027020.1:63-10139 GCA_903981925.1 Ostrea lurida | reverse complement strand
GGATCGGAGCAGGATTTTGTGAGCACGATATATATGTAATGCAATGCCATATAAAATCAGTAGGGGCTACTAGAAAATGAGATATATTTATTGTAGTCAGTTAGTTAGGAGAGAGAGAGAACATTAGGAGAGAGAGAGAGAGAGAGAGAGAGAGAGAGAGAGAGAGAGAGAGAGAGAGAGAGAGAGAGAGAGAGAGAGAGAGACTCTTGTGTGAATTATCCCTCAAGCCAGTAGCCACTATTAACTTGTATTACTAAACTGTTGACTGCTGTTGACTATTATAAAATGTTTTTGTCCCCTTTGACTTATATTGTCTTTTTGACAACAGAGGTAATAAAAATTGTATATTTCGCTTTTATTAGATGAATCACTCAAATAGTATCCAAGTTTCATGCCCTTTTACTGAGAATAATTCAAGACCCCATTATCATGGAGAGACTTTGACACACCTGTTCTCACATAATCCGTCGAACTTCTCAAAATGCCTGTCGTCAGCGTTTTGCATCAAAACGAAGTAAAACCTGGTATAAAATTTGTTATAATTTACAAGTTATTAACGTGTTTTGTCAAATTAATTTAATTTTGCCGGGAAAATTGGCTTCTAAATACGGAACACATCGCACAAAAACGCCATTTTCTCGTATCGCACGTGCAGGTAATTGCAGAATTCTGCAGTGTATAATACCTATTAACATTTCATTACTATATACATAGAAAATCAATATTACTAAGTTTCATACTTTCACGACTTTATTACAAAAAAATCTGTACAGATTCATCTTGTCGCCAAAATTGTGTGAGTTACGTTATAATTCCCGAAATCACACGTCTAACAGGTTAAATAATTTTCAACTATGAAAATATATCAAAATATTCATTAATGATGTATAAAAGTATAGGAACAAAAGACAATTCACAAAACTTATTTTTTTCGACAAGACACATTTTCACACTAGGCATGTGGTTCGTTTTAGGATTGTAATTTACGTTATCGGAAATACTTGTGATTCGTGGGAAATAAGACAGTGAAATGGAATTAAATCTAAACCATCGAACAGTTGCTTAGAAGGCACAGAAAGAAAAAATCCCGAGAAAGGCACAAAATTAACAATTTATTGGCATTTGAACTAAAAATTGTATTTTACGTTTATGTAACTTACGTTATGGGTATACTACATTTGAAATTTTCCATCATTATTTCGTATTATTGCAACGCGACCGATTTTGATTTTGTCTCTCTAGCATCGTTGCTCATTATATTTAACGGTAGCTACATGTATTTTTACACGTAATACTTAGTGTGTAATTTACGTTATCATGACTTTTTAATATAATTTGTCCATCAAATATATTAAAGTCTTTTTTAAACTATGGAACCATAAATATAGATATTTAAAAGAGTATCTATTAGATTGATTTGTCTAATGGGTTGTGTCTACAAGTAAAAACGTTAGATAGCTGAATTATAAAAATTTGCCTTGCAAACTAACACTTAGGTATTAATTCGCTATCAGTCAAAATATTTCATTATCAAAAAACCTGCTTTGATTTTTATTTTTGTTGGCATAAAGACTACTCCATTCAAATCAATTGTCAAATTTCGAACTTTTAAAGCTAACATAAGAGTTTCTGTTGGTTTTCTCTTAATATTCAATTTAGTAAGGTAAATTACAAGATAAATTAGTGGTCACGATTGCTTTTATCATATCTCATATACCTCTGTTGATTGAATTTTGAAATTTAACTGAAATATAGTTCAATATTCAATCTTTCAAATAAAGTTTCAATACATACAATTTCGTGAAATATACCGACTTTCATTTTTTCATTTTCTATAGTTTATGTGAGGATTATGGAGATAGTTGCACACATCTACATGATCTCTCGTTTTGGTCAGGTGGCTTCATCTTGACTTATGGAGCGCTATGCATATGTTTTGTATCTATTAATAATGCATAAATTGGAGTAGAAAGAAAATGCAAATTTCTTTATGAAATACACATCATTTCGAAAAGAAAAATTAGCAAGTCCTTTGCCATGATCTACCCCCTCAGAAATAGCGAGAATTCGAGAGAGAGAGAAACATTTCGATATGTTCCTCCAACTTGAATTGTTTTGATTTTTACAATTTGGGGCATCTGCTTGGTATTGTCTGTGTATTTTACTTAACGTCCATGTGGAGAATGTTCCACACATTAAAGACATCTCGGCTTAGGTGAAGTGCCAAATTTTGACCGATACATTATAAAGCGTAAAACCGCTTTTGTTGTGCAAACGCCTCCGTTATCAGTGTCACACCCGCGAGCCCTGCGACTTTCACTTCCAATACCGGGTGCATACGTATGAACATCAATACGCCGGAAGAGAGAATTAGAACCCGTGACCATCAGTTTGCGAAGATGCATAATGAAGTACAATATGAAGTACCGAATACTTACGGAAGGGGAAATGTACGAACCATCAACTTTCAAGGATCACCAAATTTACATTTATGACGTTACACCTTATTAGTATATTTGTCTAGACAATGTAAAAAAGTTGTAAATACATCTTTCATAAAAAGTGTGGAGTATATTTCAAAAGACTAAATCACAGTAGAGGCCAATAGGGTTAAAACATATGTAGTTTTCATGAACTTTTCTGTGCATAGTACTACCGTGAGGATCGGGTTAGAATAGATCTCAGCATCCCTTGCGTTGTCGTAAGAGGCGACTGAATGGGGCGGTCATTCGGATGAGAAGGAAAAACCGAGGTCCCGTGTCACAGCAGGTGGGGCACGATAAAGATCCTTCCTGCTCAACAGGGCCCTGAGTGCCGAGCATAGCCTAATTTTGCAGCCCTTCACCGGCATTGGTGACGTTCTCTATGGAGTGAAATTTCTCGGTGGGAACGTAAAGCCAATAAATATCAATCAATCAATCTGTGCATGTACTAGTATTACAAGAGCACAGAGAATCATCGCAATAACACGGTCACCTCTGTAGGTATTGCATGAAACAACCATTGCATTTATTGGTTAATAATAACCAATCACAAAGACACTTCCACTTAAGTGGACACATGCAAAATCCTTATCAATGAATAAGAATACTGCTAATTAATTGGTTTGGGTGGAATATCAAATGGCTGTCTCCTCTGTAAAACATCAATGAGCAATAATTCTCAATACTGTATACTACTATACTATTTTATTTCGTGTGTCAGTTACCTACACTAATACTATAATACTTACCTTAATAGCAGAGAGTTTCGTGAATTTATGGCATACTGGTGTTTGATAATTTCACATACTCAATCACACTTGACCACAAACGGTGTTGTTGCGGTTGTTGAACAGTTTTTCATGTTGGAAACTTTTATAGAAAAAATACCGTCCTTATACTTATTTAAAAAAAAGAAAAACACTTGTGGACAAGTAAGCTAAAAATCAATCGTTACGAGTGTAAATCAGTTTTGACATCAGTGTCCATAAATTGCTCACTTGTCACCATATGCAAGCCGTAACTTGTAATTTTCTTCTTAAAGAGACATTTCACAATGTACTGATGAATAAATACTCAGTGATTTTCTTTTGTTACTTTGTTATTTTTTTAAATGTGATATCAATGAAATGGGATTATGAAAAAGCGTGAAACACCATTATCTTATCTCAAAATATACCCCAAAATTTTAAACACTTATTGATAGTTTAATTCTAGTTTCTGATTAGTGAATATAAAGCAGGAAATAGATAAGTGAAGATAAACAAGTAATCAATCTCATACACTCCCTATAAAAAAATACAAAATTTTAAAAACACCAAATCTGATCCTTGCACATACCATGGCTTTAAGAGGAGTAAGCATCCCCTGTCGACGGAGTGATCCGTAGTCAAGCATGCATGTAAGTTCATATTGAACGGCCAAACGTCAGACAGCATTGACCCAATGGCAGACTGTATTTTGTAAATTGAATCGTTATAATTATAATCTTATTATTTTGTGTGGAATCCTATTGCTTTGATAGCTCCACCAAAATCGTTTAAAGTACACATTTCACTACACTTTATGATATAAAACATAATTGCATCACAGCACACCGTGCCGTGACGCCACAGTAACTGTTAAACCTAACCGTTTTTAAAATTAGATATAATGTTATTATTGATCTATCTTGTTTGTTTTTCGTCTCCATTGAGATTTCACTCATACTGATACATTACCATTGCCGGTGAAGGGCTGCTAAAGGCCCGGTCACACCGCGCCGAACGTTATTGGAGCGTTCCTTCAACGGTGCCGAATTTAGACAACGCTCGTCACCGCGCACAAAAATAGGGGAAACAATCGAAAACACGGGCGTTGCCTTAGGGTGCCACCGCTGAAGCCGGCGTTGCTTTAGCGTTGGTTTAACGGTAGAAAGCGTTGGCTTAGCGGTGCGCGAGCGTTGATAGAGCGGACGTTCCGCGACCACCTCCATACCAACGCCAAACAAAGTTGATCACCGCAATGGATCGCAGCTTCAACGCCCGACACCGTTCAGGCAATCCCGTGTCCGCTCCGTAAAATGGCTTACAAACACGCTCCACCAAAGTTTGTGCAACGTTTAATCAACGTTTAATCACCGCCGGGCAAAGCTGGGGAAGAAGCGGTGGTCCAGCGTTCAAGATTTCTCGTTGAGCCTAAGCGACCCAAGCGTCCTACGAACTTGCGTCTATTCAGTGCCAACTTTGACCTGGCGTTGTTGGAGCGGCGGTGAACTTTGCACGGGAGCGGAAAATTGCCCGTTCCTCCGCTCGCAAACTTTTGTTGCAGCTAAATGTCGAGCGTTGAGCTTAACAGAGGCCAACTTCTGTACACGGTGGTGAACGGTTTAACGATGTCGGAGAATGAAATTTTTTTCTGACCGCTCCAGGAACGCTCGAACAAAGTGGGCGGTAGTGACCGGGCCTTTAGTACTTACGCTTTTAGCAGTGAGGCGTTTTTTGCTGGTCATACCTGCTGCGACACGGGACCTCCATTCTAAGGTCCATAATTCGAAAAGCCGTGATTCTCATTTCTAAATCACCGAGGCTGTTGGCGAAGGGCAATCAACTACTTTAGGTTTTAGGTTTGCCGCGGCCGGTCGAACGGCTGGGACTCTAACTCACGACCTTCGATCACGAGGGCTGGAGCTCTACATTGAGCCAAGATGGTTTAATATAAAGAACAATTTTCATAGATTTGTATAAAGAAAATCGCCTTACTCGGAAGAGCAATGCCACTTGAAATTGACCACCCAATAACAAGTTTACCCAATCCCTGAAATTCATGCTTAACCAAAAATAGAATGAAAACTTAGTAGTAAGATTTTCGTTTACATGTCGCTGAAGACACATTAGTTTTTCTATAGAAGTACCGCAAACTTCAAGATATCCGAAAGATTCGAGAATGTCGAGAGTAAATACTTAGAGATGGTTTTGAGCTAAAAGTTGTTTCATTTTTTTTCATTTTTAAATGTTTACAATATGCTCACCTTATGTTATTTCTAATGGTCAGCAAAATGAACGTCTTTGTTGAGTTGCAAGTGGGATCCAGCATTCACTATTCTTCGCTATGTAAACAAGCCTCGATTTCATGCTTTTTGTTTACCTTATTGAATATGTAGTATACGTTCCATTTAAAGCCAGATTTTTTCCAAAATTACAAGTCATTCTGAACAAATTAAATACGTTTTAGTGTTTCTCACATCTAATTTTGTTTTTAAACATGGTATTTTTCTGTGGAAGCAATCTTTATAGTAATGTAACAAGGGCTAGAGTACTTAATTATTGCAAAGAATGTTAAGCTTGCTGTATCTCACTTGAAATTCAACAAATGACGTTCAAATTTTTTGACTGACATTAGAAAATACCCATAAGTGAGCATTGTAAGATTTAAAAATGCAAAATTTCAAAACCTAAACATTTTTAGCTCAAACGTGTCCATGCCCCTTTAAGGAATTTAGTGGTTGGATTTTCGAAACCACTTCGACAATGCCATGGTATTGAGAGTACCAGTGTTTCCAGATAACCGAAGTTCGACGATGTCATTTTAAATAGTTTCAGTAAAGCAGATAAACTTATTAGACCAAAGTGTGACGTACAGTTGGTATTTACACATTCATTTCAACGTATTCTGTATATATGCGAAGTTGCGTATATATGAAAATAAATCCTAAAACTTGGTGAAATGATAATGTCTGAATCGGAATATCAACACCGATGACCAGATAAGTACGATTACAAATCATCATGGATTTCCCGATTTGTCAATCCTGAAATATGTTTATGGCAACACAATTTCCTGGATAAACACATTTTTAGAGTTACTTAGTATGTTACAGTAAGAATGAATTCATGAGGTGTCCATAGTACACATGCAGTGTCCAAACAATTGCATTTTATCCGCCCAAGTTTTGTCTTCAGTTGCTTACTTTCCTTTCAATATGAAACTTGTGATTATCAAATACGAATATATTAAATCACCGTCAATGCTGTATTTTTTTGTTGTTTTATTCAAAAACAAGTCAAACTCATTACTAGTATTTACACACATATTTATTCATTTGCAGTATTTTTGTATTTTGTGTTTTGTACATGTATTTCAATTTCTTTTTGTTTGCAATTTTTTAGCATTCTTGACCCATTTTACAGAAATACTTAATATTGCAGCCAATAGAATATTTTGGTTGGTCGGACAATATATGGAGAAATAATTATGACATTGTATTTTTATGAAGACCAATAAAGGCAAACATCTGTTGCTGTGTAGTGCTCTGATTAATATAGCCGCAGAAGTATTAAATGACGGTTTTCCTCCTTGAAAAAGTGCTCTTATTGTTGGGGTAAAAATAAAGAGGAATCCATTGTCACCGAATTGATTTTCAAAACGATTTTCCGATACAACCCTGTCTTTATAGTATAAGTAGTATTTTTTCCTCAATCCAGACCTTACAGATTAAAGGGCAGAATGAAATACGTTTTTGAAGTTTATGTTTTACTCTTCATTGCGTCATGTTAATGATACTGAGTACGGTGAATGGAGGGAATAGTGACGAATGAAACATTACAACTCTGTTCCCTGTGAGAATAATCTTTGTGAAATTGCTAAATTACATATGGATGATTTGTTCTCCGATCATATTTGTGTTTGGGGTGGTTGGTGGTTCTCATTGTTTTAGTTTTTATTTCGATTGAAATTTCTGGGTACACCCTCCTGATGGTCTTTCCTGTTTGTACTGACTGTGACTGACATGGTAATTTATGGTTTGGTCTCGCTGACTTTGGAATTTTAGAGACGTGAACTTCGACATCAGATCAGTGTCCGACGTCCTGTGTAAACTCTTGCATTACTTAGGTTTATTTCTCGATGCAATTTTCATTCAATGGATTCTTGATATGTGTAAACTGTAGAACGTTTCATCAAATGCAATTATATTGCGTATAAATCCATAGTACAGTACGAAAATTGTTGATTGCTGTCTGTGTCTTACTTTTTGTTCTTGATGCTTTGAATTCCCATTAACTTTTGGACGCATGGGTTCGTAACAACGGCAACAGAGACGTTTCCACTCTGCATGTTAAGCCAGGAAGAAACGTTTGATGATTGCGTATATAAAAATAGATCTTTTTGTTTTATGTTGTGGTTCCATTCTGTATTATGCTAACACTCGACCTTTCATAATGAGGGAGTTTGAAACTCTGCGCGCACTTTTCGAAGGTTCGTCTGTTGCTGCACCACAAATGTATAGAGGACAAAAAAGTAGACCAGGAGGTTTAACGAAAATGTTGTGTTCACGAACTCTTACTCTCTCATATCACATTTCCGGTGTCAATATTGTTCGTTTTGACAATATATCTTGACAGTAATGAAGAGGAGTATGAACGCCATCTTTAATTCTTCTGTGGAAGCATAGTTTATACTATAGCATATTAGTAACTATGCCGTTACTGTATCTTTTACATATTTTTGAACAAGAAGATACGACCATCATTTCACTAAGACGTTAGGGTTGCCAAGCCCAAGGTAATTTTCTCTATATGTCTTTCCTATATATATTGGTAATTTTCTTTCCTCCAAAATGCTAATTTTCTATTGAAGTTTGTTAATTTCTTTGGACAGTTAATGTTTTTATATTTCTTTACTTTCTAATAAAACACATTATGTTTGCCCGAAAAAAAACTTAATCAAGATTGCAGACTTTCATTCAGAAGAAACGATACATGTATCAAATTTCTGCTATACTAATATATTAATTAAAAGAATCATTTTAGTATAGAAATATTACAAGAAAGTCAGTCCATATTCTATATTAAAGGGATAGTGGCTCATCACTTTGTCAAAAATTTTAAATGAATCAAAATAGCCCCATATGACTCATACAAGTGATTTTCTTTTGTTAAAATAACAATTTTTATATTTGTCAGTATGTATTTCTTGTAAATCTAAACCGATTTATATTCTAAACATGTTTCCATCAATGTTTGGCCTTCCTGGACAAAATTCAATTTACATATAACACAGGTTGTTCCTATTGTAAGTTTTGAGGAAATTATAGTCTTTATAAGTGCAAAAATATTATTCATATATCTTTTTTTTATTATATTCAAAAAGGAATAGAAGATTTTGGGGAGAATTTTTTTTTTTCACCAAAATGAGCATAAAAATATCCCTTTAGCGAAGTTGACGGTCTGAGCCTTTGATATACAGCCGTACGCCTAATGATCGCTATAACTAAGTTTTAACTGGTTCAATACTGGCCCCATTGGTGAAGCATATTACACATCTACAACTGACCCTGTCCATTGAATTTTTTTTATGCCAATTAGTTTTTGAAAAGGTTTTGTTTTGGGACTAGTGTTTTGGCGGAAAGTAGATTAAATCAAAAAAGGTCATGTTCGAAAACAAGCATATGATAACCATTTTCTTTTAAATTTCTAATATCTTTCAGTGTAGAAGTCAAAAATATTCAAAAAAATTGACGACCAAACCCAATCTCCCTGCGAATTTTAAATCTCATAGAAAGCTTATTGTAAACTTTCATTTTTGATTTATTTCCAATTCGGTCCTATGTCTATTATACGAAAGCCTATTAGTATCTATTAAAAAATAAATTAACTTTCACTATTTCGTAATTACGAGATAATTATCTCGTAAATTACAAGAAAAGATCTCGTAATTACGAGATAGTTATCTCGTAACTACGAGAAAAGATCTGGTTATTTACGAGATAATTATCTGTAATTAGAGAAAGCTTCGTTATTACGAGAAAATTATCTGTAATTAAGAGAAAAAAGATTCGTAATTACGAGAATGCATTATACTCGTAATTAACGAGAAAGATCTCGTTATTACGAGATAGTTATCGTAATTACGAGATAATTATTTCGTAATTAACAGAGATGAATTCTTTTCTTGTAAATTCAAGAAATTTATAAAATATTGCCAGCGATAGCTATCTTATTCTCATTCTGTCATTGTTTTTTATGTTGATCGAAGCATGCAAGTACATTATTGAAACAGGTAAACAGTCATGCAGACTTACAGCATGAAAAGTTCATTAAATCTATTCAAATACAAATAAAAGAATACGACGATCTACTTCTCCATATGAGTTTCAGATTGTATTTGGTCATCTATATGTAATGTTAAACTATCCAATGCTTAGTGTGACTGTCATTTGAAGTTCAGAGAACCCTTTGTAATTCCTGCATTGGTTGCACGTGCTGGTCAGATATGTCCTCGGCAACGAAATGCTTCTAATGGACATACAATGTACTAGTGTCACTGACGTTGATTTAAATGTGGTTACTGAGGCATATCTTTTGGCAGGAGGCGTTCTATTATCCGCAGAAACAATATTTATTCCATCCATCATAGAATCTATGGGAAGGGGGGGGGGGGGGGGGCCCGGGTGAATGGTGATTATATAGGTATTTCCAAAACAAACATTTAGCTGTGGTTATTTCATGCGATCACTGGCAAAAAGGCTATTAAGGCTCTAATCATATTATATTGCTCTCTTCTCTCCTCTCTCTCTCCTCTCTCTCTCTCTCTCTCTCTCCTCTCTCTCTCTCTTCT
>CAJDSM010027019.1:44014-46564 GCA_903981925.1 Ostrea lurida | reverse complement strand
CTTTCAAAAACAATCTAGCAGTCCATTTAGTTCGACTGATCGAATGCTGTCTGAAGTGTGTTAGGATATTGACTTTGACTACAGATCACTACAGATCATAGATATTAACGGCAAACTAACAACTCAGCCTTATGACAAACGGGATGATTTCAGCTTCTCCATCGTCAACTTTCCATACTTATGTAGCAATATTCCATCATCACCTGCACATGGTGTGTATTCGATATGCAAGAGCTTGTTCTGCGTATGATCAGTTTTTGAATCGCGGTAGGCTACTTACAAACAAGTTGTTGTTGCAGGGGTTTCAACAGTCGCGTTTAAAGGCAAATTCGTAAATTCTATGATCGTTACAACGATTTTGTCTGCCAGTACGGCCCTGCCATTGAGTGAAATTTTTATTTGATATTTTTCATAGCAATTGTTAAGCCGTTTTTTCATACTATGATTTGACTACGGATTACTCCGTTTACCTGATCAAGAAAATGGGCTAACGGTGGGTAGGACTGGTCAACAGGGGATGCTTACTCCTAGGCACCTGATTCCACCTCTAGCGTGTCCAGGGGCCCGTGTTTGCCCAACTCTTGTTTTTGTATTCTATTTGGGACTTACGAGATTGATCACTGTTCGTTATCTTTGTCTTTACATCACTCCGTTTAACTGATCAATATAAAGGGCTCACGGCAGGTTTGACCGGTCAACATGGAATGCTTACTCTGGTCGGTATTTGGTTCCACCTCTGGTGTTACCAGGGGTCAGCGATTGCCCTACTCCAGACTTCGTATTCTTTACAGGATCACTGTTCGTTATCTTATTTGTTTCATGATTATATATAATCCACCTTTCTTTCACATTATTCATTACAAACATATTAATTTATGCATGTAACCAGGAACGTTGCATTTTATGAAATACACCTACAGTACTTTAGATACATATATTTAAAAACAAACCTTTCGTTTGTTATAGATCGCGTTTTCTCACTTAAACTGCTACCTTTAAAACATTTAAAGGTTATTCTTACTGTGATATATCACGTTTTGTTACTGGAACTGCTAACTTTATAACAAATTTAAGTTCAATCTTACTGGGAAGCCGGATCATCATGAGGGATCTGTCTCCAGAATTAAAGGGGTAAACATAAGGCAGATCGCTCCCTTGCCATCCGCAGTGCTGCACCAAATGTGAAAAGCAGAAGAAAAATGCGAATCAATACTAAATGTGTTTTGGCAATGTTTTATTCTATTGACGTACCAATTCATCGCAGACAATTTAAGTAAAATTGCAAATTATCTTGAAAACAAGACGGTATAAACCATCTTTTTAAGGTTGTGTATTGTAGTCATTGAACGAAAGAAAAAATGAGCACATGAAAGTAAGTTGATTGCATGCCAACAGTAGATATAATTAGAAAATACGGATGGTGAATTATCTAAGATTTCGGTTATATGTATATACATGTATGCTATTAAATCAACGGATTGAAATTTTCTTGAGGTTTTACCTCTAAGCCAATAATCGTCAGGAATATTACAACTGCAATTATAATAGATAGTTCATGCATGCAATATATTGTGAAATTTCATATAGCATTTTTTTTTTATTAATACATGTAAATCCAAAATATCCTTCATTAGACTTGCGCGTTAGGTTCCGTTCAATATCATTTCTACGCATGCGCGAAGCGACTTGACTTGATTAGAAAGTCCATATTAATTCTCGATAATTACTGTTGATTATCGTTGATAGTTTTAAAAGAAGATTCTTAAGAAATGATTATCTTTAATTGGAAATCCAGACAACCTTATAGAGAGCGCTTTCTAGAAGATGCTGACAAGTTACTTGTACATGTTTACAAATACAGCAACCTGAGGCAATGAAATAGATATAAGCAATTTCACTAATGTATACAATGTAATACAATGTATGTATAAATATTTTGGATCACTATTTACTTTCTTTAATAGAGTTATATGTACATTTTTGAGAAGTTACGTGCATGAATGCTCTTTTAAAAAAAATGTCATTCTTATTTAACAATTTATATATTCATTGATAAGTAAATGATACACATATCATTAACAAAATACATTCTATTTGTTTAGTTCAGTTTAATAGGTACATATAATAAGCAGTGCATTCAGATAAGAAAATCTATTTTTACCTCAGAAGATATCTTTCTTGCTGATAGTCAAATTGATGACAGGTGTAATTATAGACTTGGCCCATAAACGCCACGTCCAAACGTGTGTAGCCAAATTCCATCCGCCCCACCAACTGCCCATCCTTTTCAATTATCCAGTTGCCTTCTAAGTTGCGCGAAAACGAGCAAGTCCCTGTGTACATGCAATTGATATATTGCCAATTAAGGAAAAGATAGGTGGTTGAGCTTTTGTAAAAATGATACGTGATTATTTCTACTTTGACCAGAAATACAATGTCATGTATTTCTAATGTAAACCATTTTGATAATTTTGTTTTTATCGTTTTCAGAAATTTTGGAAAGGACAATATATTTTGCAAAATAATGCATTGACTACCAGTGCAATATCA
>CAJDSM010027019.1:4014-39014 GCA_903981925.1 Ostrea lurida | reverse complement strand
CATTTGTATGAGCGATGTCCATGATTTGCTAACGTCTTGGTGCACATGTATTAGGAAAAAGTCCCATCACATTCACGTTATTTCCACGTGAACTAGTCAAACTTCCTACACTGTGTACGTTGTCGTTGCATCCATATGGACATGAAATACCCAGGGTCTTGATCCTGTGATCTCGTTGTCTACAAAAAGGGGTACTTAAAGATAGAGTTGTTTGTACATGTATGATGGTAAATTTTCCTTTCTAAACTTCTGACCCTCATGGAAAAAATGGAATGATCTACAGAATTACAATGTTTGCAGTGAACTTTGTTACCACCTTTATTTATCTACATTTTTTTAAATTCATTGACCCGTTAGTTCCAACAACAAATTAATCCACAGACGCTACATTAAATTGTGTATACAACGTTAGACGATTCAGATTTTTGTAAGTTTTGGTTAAGCTGAGATTACTCATAAATGAATTCCTAGTCGTCAATATATCACCGGCTTAACCATGTTTTACAGAACATTTGGAAATGGAACACATGAGATCTGAAAAGGAATTACATAATTATGTTTTTATGACACATGGCAATCTCTAATTTCTGTACATGAATTTTCATTTTTGTTCCAAAACTGACTATTTGACAACTGTGTTTACGATAAATACATGTATATATAGACACAAACCATTCTGTTGGAGCCTGTGCCCCTTGTTGACTTCAAAGGGTGACACCTTTTTACATAAGGCGACCTGTCGGCCTGTAACTTACTGTTATTATGCAAGTCATGAAGAACAAACATGTATTTCGAGCAACTTTCAATGATGTCAGAAGGTTCAGTCTTTAATTTATCAAAAGGAATTGTTTAGAACTGAAAGTCAGGAGTCCCTGGCGGATCTGCTTAGGACCTTTCTTACATATAGGTATATAGATGACGTGTTATATTAACATCATCAATTGTTCACAATTATGTCCATTTGATATATCCCGAAGAACCGACATAAAAGACCACAGAATCTGACATATCTGCTTCATTATTGGATATTTATACTTAACATTTACTCTAATGGCAAGACTGACAATACATTATATGATAAGCGTGATGACTTTACTTTGCAATCGTCAACTTTCCTTTTCTATGTAGTAATACACTACACCTGCTTATGGTGTGTATATCTCCCAGTTGATTCGATACGCAAGAGCATGCTATGCGTATGCGGACTTTTAAAGCGAGGCCAACTTCTAACAAAAAGTTGATGCTGCAGGGTTATATACGAATCTCGTTTAAAGTCATCATTTCGCAAATTCTAGGTCGCTATAAGACCTTGTTTGCGATTACAAATTATCTAAGTCATATGTTGACTGATTTGTTTCATACCCTTTGTTAGACTGTCATTTTCCTACTAGATTTGACTACGGGTAATCCGTTTACTTTATTTCGACTAGGGCTCACGGCGGGTGTGACCGGTCAGCAAGGATGCTTACTCCTCCATGGCACTGATCCTACTTCGCTTTTGTCGGAGGTCCGTGTTGCCCTACACTCGATTTTGTATATGTTTTTTGGATTATTGATACTTGACCGTTACGTTTCGACCTTTTTGTATTATTATTATTACATATTGAATGATTCACAGGGAAATATCACAAGCTATTAGGTCTTATCACCTGAGGAAGCCTATCAACTTGATGTTACGGGAGTTTAAAAGTATCTTTTATCGTCATTTCGCATTCCTATAGTTGTTATAACCATCTACTTTGCCAGTACGGTCCGCCATTGGGTCAAATGTTAGGCCGTTCTTTATGTACTGATTTTAAGTACGAATTGATAATCAAGGTGTGACCGGTCGACAGAGAATGCTTACTCCTCCCAGGCACCTGTCCCACTTCTGGTATATCCAGGAGTCCGTGTTTGCTCAACTCTTGATTTGTATTTCGTATAGGACTTACGAGATTGATCACTGTTCCTTATCTTCAACTTTTCATATTTGATTTTTTTTAGAAGTATTAATGAGTGTTCCGCCAACAGCATGGAAGACATTTATGTTTCAAGCATTTCTTTGACAACCATATAATTATGTGACAAGTGTTAAAATTCGTAGCTGTGGTGGTAAAAATGATATTAAAAAGGTTAACTTCAAATTGCCTTCATGGCATTTTAAAAGAGGGAATATAAAAATATAATATGTTGAAATTGCATATATCAAAGTTAAATTATTCCTGATCAGTCCAGGTTAGGGTTAGCCAACGTTAACGTTCATTCTGGCGCAGTCATTCATCTTAGTCACGACGTCTCGGCGGAAGAATCTAGACTTCAGAACTTTTTTTATTTTTTATTTTCCCTGTAATTTGCTCTGTTAATGAAATGTGGGAGAGGAACAGATGCGGCGAAATCAGGTGACTAGACTTTCGGAATGTACCGATATTTCTAAGAAGTCGGTGGCAGCTGGATTGCATACGATACATGTACAAATGAGAGTCCATGGGTTTTATGTGGTGGGGATTCAATTTCCGAGAGAGAATATGGTACAGGCACTTAGAATTAAGAGGCAGTCCCCATTTCCCCAATCATACGACCGTTCTTTTCCATTAGTTTTACATGTATTTTGATATGCAGAGTAAGTGATTATGGGTAACTGGCTATACTTGTTTTTGTTTAAGTATTGATGTAAGGTTGAATTAAAGGAAAATTATATTTGTGAACCCTTCTGATTTAGGATACTGAATGTTTCCTTACGTTGAGTGCTGGAGGATTGTGTAAGGCCTTAGCTTAAGAGTAGTTAGGGACCCCTTGTTTTTATTTCCTTGCTATTTTGTGTATGTCCACTCTATACTACCTCTTATGAATACATGATTGTTCCGTTTACCTGATCAAGACTATGGGCTCACGGCGGATATGACCGGTCATCAGGGGATGCTTACTCCTCCTAGGCACCTGATCCCACCTCTGGTGTGTCCAGGTGTCCGTGTTTGCCCAACTCTTGTTTTTGTATTCTATTTAGGACTTACGAGATTGATCACTGTTCGTTATCTTTGCCTTTACATTAAGGCAAACACTTACTAAGTTTGTTTAGAGTACATAAGTCTAATTATTCAGATCAAGGTTTCAATTTTATGTCAGGGTTGTATCACCAGGCCATGCACGAGTTAGGCGTTTGGCATGTATGTCTCAGCGGTGCTTGATAGTTTTCATCAAACCCTATAAACTATGATCTGATGAAGACATCTTGTTGCCAGTATGATAAAGCTTTAGATAAGGGGGTTCAAGGATCACTGGACCTACCAAAGGTAGGATCAGGTGCCAAGGATAATTAAGCATCCCCTGTCGACCGGTCATACCAGCCGTTAGCCCTTGCCATTTAAATCCATCAAAATTGCAGTATCTGGGAAGAGTAAATGCTGGACAATGCCCACCTTGCATACTAGTACCGACACCTGGTGGTACCTCCCGAGTGTATACTGACTTCAGAAATGTGATTTATGCCACGAAAACAGACTCATTTCCAGAATCGATTACTGTATTGGCAAAATTGGAAAAGCAAAATTTGTCAATACATTCGACCTGCTGAAAGGTACCAAAAACTAAAAGAGCCAAAGAGATTACTGCATTTGCGACTTCTGATGGGCTTTTCCAATACAATGTATGCCTTTTGAGATGAAAAATGCTCCGGCAACCTTTCAGAGGATGGTTCCCTGTTTATTTGAATGTTACTTAGCATCTTGTTAAAATATCTAACGAGAATCAAAAACTCACAAGACAAATGATAAAAAACATATCAAAAGCAAAGGATGCCTTATCAATAGTGTCATGAGTCAGAGTTGCTCAGTTTGTTTAATTGAATTTTTCTATCCCCTCGCGACTAGTTGCAGAGGGGATATAATATCGCGGCTGTGTTGATGTCCGGAATCTTGTGAACAAGATGAAAGCAAGAGCATTCATCAAATACCACCAAACCTTCCACAAATCTGTTCTATGGAGAGAGGATGAAAGCTATTGATTTTCAAGGTCAAAGGTCACTGTTGACCCTAAATCTCGTGAACAAGGTAGAAAACACTGCATTCATCAGATAATCGCGAAACCTTCCATAATTGTTACCAATGGAGAGTGGATAAATCCTATCAATTTTCATGGTCAATGCTTCATAAACTTGTGAATAAGCATTGATCAGAGAATCGTCAAACCTACCACAAAATATTTTTGCTATGTCGTTATCTGACAAGTGGTGGCAGAAATATGCCACCATAATTATGATTAAAAATTTGTCATGAGTTTGTTTCATATATCCGATAATTCGTACGACTGAACATTTATGGTTAATGCAAAAAGAATGACAGACAAAAATTATGTTGTAAATTATGAATTACTGTGAAATTCATCTTTGTTCGTGGGGGATTAAATGTTTGTGGATTTCGTGGATCACCCTTACCAACGAATTTACATCCCCACAAACATTGTTTTTTTTTATTTTTTGAAAACTTTGATAGGTAAATCCCAGTCTCATTATTTATCTGGTGTTGTAAAATGACTTTCGCTATTTCACGATCACGCTAGCGTAACAAATCAATAATTCGGTGAACAAAAATATTTTAATTATCAGAAAGTGTATAAATAAGGAAATAAAATACATGTACTTGAATTATCAGTAAGTGTATATATCTTGCGTTTAAAATAGGCTAGTTACCCACGAAATTACGTCCCCACGAACCAGTAAATTTTGGTTACCCACGAACATTGACCCCCACGAATTAAAATGATTCCACAGAACTTGGATTTATTTCAATTAACATCATGATATGATAAAACGAATTGCAGTCTTAATTCTGTTGCAGGATAATAATTAAACATATCAAGCATTCACTAATCATACACCGTTTTTACTCCTCGTCCTTCAGATTCACATATTTTTCTAATCTCTCCATCTCCTTCTGGGCTGTCTCGATTTGTTTCTGAATTCTTTCTTTCTCTCGGTTATCTTTTGCCCTCTTTTGTTTTTGTGCTTGAAATTTCTCTTGAGTCGCTAAAGTTGAAAAAAAAAAAAAACTTTTTGATAAACTATTAAACAAGTAGAAATAGCATTTCAACAATTTTCATACTTTGTTTTCTAAACACTGGCATACCTCGCCATTTTTCGAAGTCTTCCTCCTTTTGGCCGTTCTCCACACGAGTAGGTGGGAGTTTAGTTTTTTCAGCGGCTCTAAAGGTGACATTGAAGGACATTCCTCCTTTGGCTTCCATCATTTCGTCTGTCAGCACATGTTCCTCGGACTCCGCGACACCCACCCTGTTCTTTTTTGGCAAACAACTGTGAAATACGCCCATTGTCTCCTTTATATTGGTTGCAAATCACACCACAAAGACCAATCGTAACTTACTCGCGGCTTTCCGTAACCGAAAATGAACCTCGTATGTAGATTGACGCCATCAAAAGTGTGTTACGCAAACGGTACTATGACGTCACAGTCAAACATACGTTACGATTTGAAACGATGCATTGAGATAGCTAAATATTCCAATGATATCAATTTATACAAGCATATGTTTATGCAGTTGAGTGAACAAGACTTTAATCGGTATCAAAACTATATATATAGTCAAACATAATCATACTTCTAAATAATACATGTTATAGGGATTGGTTCTAGCCTTTAACGTCATCCACATGCGCGCTTCTCGGCGAAAAAATGCATCATTTTGATGCAATTCTTGCGCCGATCACGTCCGAGTCTATTTTACGGTTACGGAATTGGACGAGCGTGATCCGATTGCACAAAAGACGTTAGCGACTATAAGTACTGTGACGTCATAAAAAGAAAGATAGATTATGACGTCAAAACTGTGAGGTCATTGCATTGTGACGCAACATTGATGAAAAGGTTTTACGATAATAAAAAAAAAAAAAGAAAGAAAGAAAGAAAAAAAATTATAGTCAGGCCAAGCTAGAGAACCTGAGTGCCTGATATCATTGTTGTGTCAGATTGCTATTATCTACGACATACTGACGGCAAATAATTTGAAAAATAAAAGAACAAATAGAGTGACATATTTGTGATTGAGAATATGTAATTTCATTGAATCAGAGTTAATTTGAAGCACTAAAACGCGATTTTTCAAGATCGTGAACTTTCCTCCACGTATGTGGTACGTTAAACTCCCCCAGTTATCAACATTAGCAAGCCTGAATTAGATTAGGGCCATAACTAGGAATTCCAGGGGGGGGGGGGTGGTACAAGATGAAGATAAGAACTAACCTTGATAGTATATAGGGGATCTCGGGGGCAAAGCTATTTTTATTGCATCTGGGGCCCGCTTTAGGTCCCTGGGGGTCCAGGACTGGTTTTAATTAATAGCATTGCCACTTTTAAAATGAGGGGGGGGGTGTGCACATGCACCCCCCCCCCCCCTTGTTACGGCCTTGAATCTATCCATCATGTAGTGTCTATAAATTTATGCCAATGGGTTTCTTCTTTTCATGATAACAAAGCTACATACATCGAACAGATTTTCAAAGTAAAATTCAAGGTCAGTATTCACTTGTGAACAAAATAGACGACACAGCATTCACCAGGGAATGGTTAAACCTTTCATAAAAATGTTGCCAATTATGGAGAGATTGAACCCTATTGATTTTCAAGGTCAAAGAAAAAGGTTACATGTACTACTGACTAAAACTCCTTGTGAACAAGACAGAAGACACAGCATTCATAAAAACCATAAATTTTGCCCATTACATGGAAAGAGGATGAACCCTATTGGATATCGTGAACATGACGGAAGACACTTCATTCATCAGAGATTGATCACAAATGTTGCTCATGGAAAGAGGATAAGACCTAATGATTTTCAAGGTCACTAAATATTGACTATTGCCTCAAAAGATTGTGAACAAGGTAGAGGCCACAGCAGATCATCAAACTTCCGCAAATGTTGCCCATGTAGAAAGGATAAACCTTAATGATTTCCAACGTCAACGGTCAAGATCATTATTGACTAAAACTCTTGAACATGATAAAAGCCTGTTCATCAGAGGATCGTCAAAACTTCCATGAATGTTGCTCATGGAAAGAGGATGAATCATATTGATTTTCAAGGTCACTATTAACTTTTGCCTCAAAATTTCGTAAAGATCGAAGTAAGGCCATTCATCAAAGGATCATCAAACCTTCCACAAATCTTGCACATGGAGAGAGGATGAACCCCATTGATTTTCAAGGTCAAAGTCACTATTTACCATTGTAGGATGCTACGCTTACGTTACCCTGTTTGGTGTTTTGTGATTGTGGGGAGGGGGTGGGGTCTGTTTGCTTTGATTTAATGTACATGTGTAAATACATTCAATATTTAAATTGTAGAGAATTGAATTTTCTTTGTCATTCATATTATAAGGAAAGAGGTGTTTTGTAACGTGTACTTTATTAGGGTCTTAAACCTGTGACCTAGACAAGATACGAGACGTTCTATTTTAGATCGATGTTTGTCACGTCTTTAAGTCGTACAAAAAAGATCTAGATATTTCATTTTAGTGTAGGCCTAGATACACTGTAAATCGTGTGGTATACTATTAAGAAAATGATATAAATCATTGATTATTCTATAAAGTCTTGGAATTTTGGATTAAACCGCCAATTTGTGATAGATTACACTCTCGAGTGGGAATTTAGTTCGGCATGAAACCAGCATCGGACACAAATGTTGAATACCTATTGTAAATTAGTAATTTGTTATATATATATATTATATCCCCGTGTTCGAAGGGCATATTGTTTTTGCCTTTCTGTCTGAAACGTTAACCTTGGCTATAACTTTTGAGTACTAGGACTTTGACAGGTTCCAACATTTTTGACCCCCTGACCTTGAGCTTTGTCCTACTTTTCAAAACCTTCAACAATGGCTATAACTTTTGAATAGCAAGTCATAGCACATTTGTATTCCTGATGACAAACCCATTCAACAGGTACCAAAATTTTTTCCTGACCTTGAAATTTGACATACTTTTCAAAAATTTAAACATTGCATGGTCATAACTTTAAAATGGCAAATGATGGACTTTCATATTTCACTAGTGTATTGCTTATGGCAAGCCCTTTCAACTGGTACCAGAATTTTGACCTCCTGGCCAATTTTTCGAACACTTTAATATTGACCATAACTGTTTAACGTAAGTGATAGGGCTTTCACATGTGTATCCCTTTCAAATGGTGCCAAAATGTTTGACCTCCTAACCTTGATCTACTTTT
This sequence comes from Ostrea lurida, assembly GCA_903981925.1. Classification (NCBI taxonomy): domain Eukaryota; kingdom Metazoa; phylum Mollusca; class Bivalvia; order Ostreida; family Ostreidae; genus Ostrea; species Ostrea lurida. The sequence goes on along the minus strand of CAJDSM010027019.1, from coordinate 30,798 downwards.
GAAAAACTTCAAATTGAATATTGGCCATAACTTTTGAATGGCACGTAATGGGACTTTCATATTTCACATTTGTATTCCTTATGACAAGCCCCTTCAGCTGGTACCAAAATGTATGACCTAATGACCTTGAGATTGAAATTTGACCTACTTTTCAAAACTTTTAACATTGGCCATAACTTTTGAATGGTTAGTGATTTCCAAATTCAAGCTGTACAGACAAACAAATTGTCACTTAGTTTAACCTCCTTAGAAAAATATTTGTAAATGTCAGATTAAAGATTTTAAACACAACAAATCAAGCAAAATTCAGTAAAAAGTTATGTAAACAAGTTGATATCCTGATGTGTTGGCGGCGTTTTGTCTGTCAATGGTGGTGGTTTCCATTCGTATGTCGATTCGGTGTGTCCCGGCGGACTGGAGGTGAAGGACACCACGGGGTCTTCCGTGTCTGCTTCGTGCTTGGATATTTTATTGAACATTGGGTATTGACGACAAACTGGCTGCTCGGCTTTGTGGCAGGCGGGGCGGTTTCGGCTTCTCTATCGTCGGCTTCCCGTGGTTGTGTGGCAGTGTTCCGTCATCGCCTGCGGGTGGTGTGTGTGTGTGTGTGTCTCGGCTTGTTCGGTGCGCGGGGGCTTGTTCTGCGTGTGGGCGGTTTTTGAGTCGGGGCGGGCTGATGGCTGACAGGTGGTTGTTGCAGGGGTTTCGGCGGTCGCGTTTTGGGGCGGCGTTTCGTGAGTTCTATGGTCATTATGGCAATTTAGTTTACCAATCTGACCTATCATTGAGTCAAATGCTGTCTGATGTGTTTCATGGCCGTTGTTGGGCCGTTTCACGCGCTGGTTTGACTGCGGATTGTTCCGTTTGCCTGATCAAAACTATGGGCTCACGCCGGGTGTGGCTGGTCAGCAGGGGATGCTTGCTCCTCCTGGGCATCTGGTCCCACCTCTGGTGTGTCCGGGGGTCCGTGTTTGCCCAACTCTTGTTTTTGTATTCTGTTTGGGACTTACTAACGAGATTAATCGCTGTTCGTTGTCTTTGCCTTTACATCTTAAAACTTTTTATTAATGCGAGTGTGTATATGGAACACTATAGGTGGTTATCAGACTTTCAAGGTTCATTGGAAGCATAATTTTTGGAGATTTTTTTTTCTAGGTCAAAAGAAAAAACCAAATCCTTAAATTTATTGTAGTCACATCCGCACTTTCTATAGAGAGTTCGGGTATATATGTATTGTTGTTACCCTGATTTGTCCGTTCGTCTGTCACACTTTCTTCTTCCTCGAACATCTCTTATTTTGAGCAGTACTTAGCCAATAAATCTTTTTGGAATATGGTGGGTGATGTTCTGTATGTACATGTATGTGCAACAAGTATGTGCGAGGTGTAATAGAATAAATTAATGCATGCTAGAAGGAACTAAAACATCTATGCCTCAAACTGAAAATTTCAAAGAACATCATGTTGGAAAGAAGTATAATTCGATCAACATATTCCTTTAACACATTGATATACATACATTTTCAAAATAATCGACAACGTAGACTTCGGCAAACAAAATCTCTCTCTATATCTCTCTCTCTCTCTCTCTCTCTCTCTCTCTCTCTCTCTCTCTCTCTCTCTCTCTCTCTCGCTCTCTCTCTTATGTGTTTTGTGAATGAGATTTCTATTTTTGAAACACGAGACATAAAAGGAATGCATGTTTACCTGCTGTTAATTATATCACGGTGATGACGAGGTCCTAACGTCACTGGGAGCCAGGCCGGATACACGGAGGTCACACCCCTCAGTCATCCCAGGGACACGGGAAGGTTCGCGGCGAGTTGAAACCACAGCTGGACAGGTATAAATATTGTGTATCTTCTTACTGTCATGTCATGCTCATTGTTTTTTTCTTTACAAAACATAATGTAATCTGGAAATATATCTTATATAATGTAGAATAATCAATTATTAATCCACTCGCGCTCATGGAAACCACTTGCAGATGTATTTGAATATGTGGATGAAGCAGATAATTAAATTTATTAAAATTTCTCAGTTTAATTCAATTTGTACAAATGAGACACTGATTTTTTTTTTATCCTGTGGCAATTTTCTAAAACTGTAAGGGAAACGAAACAAAACATAGTCGTCTTAACACCATTAAGTCTCATTTCGTCCCGTAACAATTTGTTTAACATGCGCTTAAAACTTTTCCGTCGAAGACAGCTGTGTCAGTACTTTTACGCTAAATATTTGGCTGTGGACAACAGGTACCTGAAATTCTGCTGATTATTATTTTTTTTTTGTAAAGTTGTTAAGGTAGGACACTTGATACGAATCCTCCAAAAAATGGATGCATGGTTGGTATGCAGTTTTGGTTTTGTTTGGCAATATGAAATTCCTTACCAAAACAAAAACACAAAAATCACAAATAAAATAACATCCCCCCCCCCAAAAAAAAAAAAAAAAACAAATAAAAACCAAAAACAATTGAAATATATTATCCCTCTTGTCAATTTGCTCCACTATTTTGAACTTATTTAAGCAATCGTGGGAATAAGTAGCATTTCATTTATTAGATTTTATTCATTTCACTTGGGTCTGCAGCCAGTGAAAGCTTTAGGGTACTCTAAGCCGCAATGTACTCTAAGCCGCAATAATAAAACACGCTATTAAATTAATGGCTAAATGCAAATTATATAGCATGATAACATTTCTTTTTTATATCATTTAATTGTCATTTGAAAAAAAAAATTCAAAGAAAATATATTTTAAGATTTACGGATGATGTGTCATTCTGTGAAATGAATTACAGTTTGGTACATGTGTATGAAGTATTGCATTAATTAAAAAGAAAGGTTTCGAAAATATAAATAAGTAAATGAAACGCATTCAATTATATGTATTCAAATGGCATTTTGATTTCTATTGTAAAAATGCATCGCAATTAATTTATTTCCAAATCACTAGTTTTATAGATATGTATATTAAATTTCCTGTAGTGTGTAAAATGCAATGAAAACGAGCGTTAGATTGGTACATATATCCTCGTTGTACCTGCAATTGGACAATGGTCAAGTCTTTGCTATAAGCTTCAAGGTCAGTGAGTCTGTGTTCAGGTGTGTTTAGTTTAATTAATTCGTTTTTGCGTTGAGATGTTGCTTCATGCGACTAGGTCGACAGATTGCATTCATTTATGGGTACAACACCCCTGACCAAGACGGTCAATGATGTCTTGGTGGTTAACAAATTAGTTGGCTCCTCCGAATATTACCATCAATTATAGTTCACGAGTTGTTAAATATGATATACTGCTGCGTACGCCAAAACGGAAAAAAATTTATATCTGTTCACAAAGTGCCTCAAATTAGTATTATATAAGGATCCGGCGTATATAATATTGTTATTATTTTTCATTGACAATCAGCTTGTCACTTACTCATTTTATAAACACGAAAATAATTCGAGCATGTAATAAATACATCTATTAGGGCACATAATAGTTAGTTTAAGGCTTTACCTGCGGGCTTGCACATGCACGTGAAAATACTGATTATTGATTATGAACCTATTTGCGCCTCCTCCGAAACAATTGTCTTTCTTTATGCATAGGACGCTGAAACAATTACCGTTTCTTGCTGTCACAATATATGACAAATGTATTAATATATACATCTGTAATGTTCCGCTAAGGATGCAATTGCATAAAGGTGAAAACTTCGGCATTAGAAAGACACACACCGCACCGTGCTCTTTGAAAGCGGATCTTATAATGACTAGACTAGGTTAATTACATTTCATCCTTTAGGATATCCGTGGTTTACTTGATGCTAATAGTAAACTGTTCAAAACTGTGTAACAACTGATCTCCGACAGTCCGGAAAACTTGAAAGCTAATAAGGCAAGTACTAGAAACAATTGAACTTTTAACCTATCAACTTTGACGCCCATTTTCTACATGGTACTGATTTGATGTTGAGATGTTGATGGACATTTGAGACGTTAGATTTGTTTATTTATCTTTATTTATTTATTTGTTTGTTTATTTATTTATTTATAGATACCCGTTTTTCATGTTGAACACTTTTACACCATGCACGGATTTAATCTGTTAAATAAGATATATATCCTATATATAGGAAGCTACAATAGTGTATACCATTCCCGACCCTTGCTATATAGTCGTATTTCAAAAAAAAAAAAAATGGCACAGTAAACTTATTACATCTTACATTAACCCCACATTGTTACACTTTAATGTACAATGTAACTAATGCGCGCGACACCGTGTAAAATCTATACACTACCTGACGGGATACAGATGTTGTCTATATATTGATTCACTAAATAACATGCTTCAATGCAATCCAATACAGCAAATAAAGTTATAGTTTTCCGGAATGCGCGTTTAGTTATGTGACATACAATGACTCGGCTCGCAACCTTTTTGCAAATTCAATAACATTTACAGTAATCAGATGTACCGTAAAATGCCATCTCTCTAATCAGACAATATCCATCAACCTTCCGCTTCATGATATAAATCTTTCAATCCATTAACTCCGCATAAGATATTACAAATATTTCATTATTAACTCTTTAAAAAATATTTTAGAAAGTTTGAAAATTTTAACTTTTTTGGGGGGGGGGGGGGGGGGGAAGGGGGGGGTGTTAAGGAGGTGTTGTGTCACTGTTGCACCACTACTCATTGAGGGGAGGGCAACAACAAAGTATTGCAAATTCGACAGCTTGTGAAATATAGATTTTTTTCTCTCTCTTTGAAAATATATACATTTCGTGTGAAATACTATTTGTCGGACTGTCAGTTGATGTGGGCAGTGTTTCTGACTACTTGGAGAAAATGTGGATAAAATGATTATATGAAATAGAAAAAAATATGCCGCGGTTACACAAGTGAGCATGGAGACAGGTGCAGGAAGGTTTTACATCCATAAGCACAAACGGAAAAAAAGTAAGTCAAATGTCAACTCTCTAAACAAACCTCAGTAATCATTTCATGCATAATTTTGACAAAACCTTATCTGGCATTTTTCTCTTTTTTTTTTATCCTTCTTTTAAAACGGGATGGTACACTACGCGTTTTATTAGTCCCAAGTGTTACTGTGTCAATTTCATAAATCGATATTACTCTAATATGGCTGGTTGCTATATGAATGCAATACAAAAACTAAACATATTGTAGCATTCTGACGATAATATCCATATTAATGATAATAAAATATTTATCAGAATGAAGTCGCTTATCTCAATGTCATGCAAATTTCATAGAAGGAATTGTACATTCCGATTAAAAAAATCATCAGATTGAATATTTTAAAAATATGTTATGTTAATCCTATGACATTTTCAAAGTTGTGCATCTGTCACTTACACACATGAAAGGGGGGACTTGTCGCAATGCGGCCATCAGATTTGTTGTTTCTATTTATGGATGTCAAAGAAGTAATGAAAGGGACTGTGATGCTTCAATGTTGGCAGGTCACTATTAAGGTGCAAGCTACTGACGTCATAACCATTAGAGGTTCATTTCCTTAAAATACCACGTATAATATCTTTTGTTTATTCCCTTCTGTATTCTTTGAACATACCACTTCTTCAAGGTAATTATTTTGTTTTAATCAAACTAATGCATACCATAAGTAACCATATAAAAATTGCAGAGATTCTTTAATGAGACAATATTTTTATGGAAGTGCAGATAAAAATCAATATTCTTATGAAATGTTATGCTAGTGTGCACCTGTCATGCATCCTGTGCATCAGACCCACGTATACAGCATAGCTGCTGTCGTAAGCAAGTCGACATTTTGACTTCAAGATACAAAAAAAAAGAGAAAGAAACCAAAACCACAAAACATTAGTTTCGTATTTTCGTTGAATTTTTACTTTCCATTTCTTTACGACTTTTGGCGTTTGAAGAATGCTTGATATCTTGCAAAAAAAAAAGGGGGGAAAAAAGGCTTAAACGACTTAACTTAAGATTTAAATTTTGTTTTCTAATTAGTAACTTTGAATGCTGTCAATTAAGTTTATTGGGAAATTGTTTTGATATTGAAATTTTTAATCCTAAAATGCCATTACTCATTAGTGTATTTTGGGGAAGGATGTTTGCAAAAGTTTAAGCACACTTTTTGGCAGGCAGGATTGCCTATACTTAGGCGTATAATTGATATGTTTTGTGGGAGTCAGATTGCATAATATTTGTGTGATACTTAGTGCATTTCGAGCAGTTTCTCGCCTTCACAGTCCTCCATGTTTGTGTATAATTTAACGTTTTGTGCAATCCAAAACCAAAAAATTACAAACTGCATGCAACCCCTAAAAACAATGGGTTTTTTTGTGACGAGTAAGTGAATGAATATGAATTGTGACAGCTTAAAATCTGAAAAGTAGCATCCCTGGTTGGTTGGTTGGTTGTTTAACGTCCCTCCCGAAAAATGTTCACTCATATGAAGACGTCTTTTAGCTTCACTGGAGTGAGTATGGCCGCAGTAAGCGAAAATATCTAGGTAGCATACCCAGCATGCAAATAAATTTGCATATGTGAAACTTTCTGTATTCGTCGCAAAATTACGAACTCTTAATCGTTCACTATTCTACATAGCGGCCTTTCTCAGATACACGACATACCCCTGAAGAAGCGAAGGCCAGTGCTGACAAATTTTATCATTGATCTTGTCCTTCTAAAGAAGTAAAAAAAAATTATATTGACCATTCAATTCAGCATCTGTTCAGTAAACAAAAGTGATAAAGCAGAAAGATGCAAAAAGATTAAGTGCAAAACAGAAATCCTACTACCTTTCTTCCAAACTGGAATAAACATGAATATGATACCTATATGTTTGAAAAATGATACACCAATTTCGTTTTAAAAATTCCGCACACACGGAAGGTCCTTGCTCAGGTGATTCCAATTAAAAAAATTTAAACCACACAAACAGTATGAAAGTCAGTGAAGCTGAACAGGGTTGTTTATCCAGTAAGCTAGTTAATGTGCACAAGTCACTATGCCACAAATAAACCTCTCCAATTACAGTTTGCTTTTGAAAATTATGTAATACGCAATACCCCTTAGTGTAAACACTAAACATAAACAAACCAGAGTTATCAATTGACGGGATATTTTTCTAACGACTCGGTTTTTTTGCAGTTACTTCTGAAATGAAGCTCTTCAATGCCGTCATAATTACACTCCTTTCATAATACAAAAAACCTATAAAAGCAAGAAATCAAAACATTCATTAAGAAATTGTCACTGTTTACAAAAGTTACAAAAAAGGATATTCCGTGAAATCAATTTGTTTCAACAGGTGAGGTCCTTGATCGAAAATATCGATGCATATCTGAGCCATTCTGATTGATTACCACTCGTTGCAATTCTTCGTCTTTTAGATTGACCATAGTCTATTCTTCATCGTATTGAGTGTCTGTACATCGTAAGCCAAATGAGTTCGTTTAGAGTGGATATTGGGGACATCCCGCCAGATCAGTTAACCAATCCGGATAAAAAGCACACAGATGTAGAGAAACCCAAACTGTATCACACCTCAGAGTTCCGGAAAGAGTATCGTAAAGAGGAGCCAGAACTTACGTTTTCTGAAAAATGCAAAAAGACGGCCAGAAATCTGGCTAACTGTTCCAACAAAAAGAAATGTGTAGAGAAGGTCTTGCCTTTCCTGAGGATATATAGAAAATATAAGATTAAGACGGACTTACCAAATGACGTCATCGCTGGATTCACCGTCGGCATTATGCAGCTTCCCCAAGGTATGTTTAAAGTATATATTCTATTTTCTAAACGTGTTCAAAATACTCATGCAATATGTGATGGGTTAAATTCTGTCATTATGTAAGATTGTTTGATGACGATTCTTGTTCTGTAGGAATGGCGTATGCCATGTTGGCAGATATGCCCCCAGTTGTTGGACTATATATGGCCTTCTTTCCAGTTTTCATCTACTTTTTCTTTGGAACATCTCGTCATATATCAATGGGTTTGTACACAATTTGAAATTTGTTTAATTCACATTTATATCACACACATATACATGTTTGATAAATAATATCTAGATTACCATGACAATTGATAAACAGAGAAGTATTATCACAAATTTAGCACACAACTAGACATTCTTAGTTGATGTTAAACTAAAATTCATTGACGGTACATTTTAGGAACGGTAGCCGTTGTTAGTTTGATGACTGGTTCAGTTGTATCCAATATTTCACCACAAAAGTCAAACTCTGTTCTACCGACGGGTCTATCTACAAACAATACTTACTTCAACGACACGGCAGGGGGCAATGACACGCTCAGTCTGACGACGATGCTTCCGACAATCGGCTCAGCAGACGACGATTTCGTCATGCAGAAACTGGCCTTGGCTTCCTCCATGTGCTTCCTAGTTGGAGTTGTTCAGGTTCGTTTTCCCTATTACATGTAGCCATTTTCGTCATCATCATGGAAATTTGCTCCATCACGCACAGCAATATTGTTATGTACTTGGTAGGTTATATTCGGCACCTGTAGACTGGGATTCGTCACTACATACATGTCGGATCCTTTAGTCAGTGGTTTCACTACGGGAGCAGCAGTCCATGTCTTTACTAGTCAAGTCAAATACGTGTTCGGGTTGAAAATCCCAAGATTCCCCAATCTCTTCCAAATTATATACGTAAGTGGAATAAATTCTAATGAACAGACCAGTCTTTGCAAAAATACATTGCAGAAACCCAATGAATATTTGTTATCATTTTTCTTTCAGACATACAAGGCAATTATCGAGAACCTGCCCAAAACCAATTACGTCACTGTGATCATTTCAGCTATTTGCATGGTGATATTGTATTTAGTCAAAGTTCAGATCAATCAACGATTTAAACACAAACTCAAGATACCGGTTCCGATAGAACTTTTAGTGGTGAGTACATTTTCTACGTGGAACTCAATTTTCCCACATTGTTCGAATCCTCCACGGATATTGCACTGGTTTTACATTTTTTTAAAAATCGTTAGATATTGCGCTGTACCTAGTTCCAAAGTAATTGCAAGTACTAGTAATTGCTTACAACATAAACTGTATCATATTATCTTCAAATGGATTTTTTGCAGGTCGTGGGAGGAACACTTTTGTCGTATTTTTTCAACTTCAGTACAGAATATGAAGTCAAAATTGTGGGGAAAATTCCAGCAGGGTAAGCATAGCTATTCTGAAAGTTAATTTATTTGTTCTAAAAATTTAAATTATCTTGTGAATCATTTCAATATTTGGATATTTGTAGGTTGCCTGAACCGCAAATTCCGAATCTGAAGAGTGCGTTCGAATACGTCAGTGATGCTATTATCATCGCTGTTGTTGCCTTTGCTCAATCGGTCTCACTGGCGGCCCTGATGGCAAAGAAACACAACTATACCATGGATTCGAACCAGGAGCTTATTGCATATGGTGCTGGAAACATTTTTGGGTCTTTCTTTTCTTGCTATCCCTTTGCAGCTTCTGTATCTAGATCATCTGTGCAGGATTCTGCCGGTGGAAGGACGCAGGTATCAATGAGGAATCTTTGTCTTTATATTGAATGTATAGTATATGTTTGTATGTTCTAAATTTTATAAATATTACTTTTGATTATCTTCACAGCTTACAAGCATCTTTTCTGCCTGTTTAGTTCTGGTTGTGATACTTCTAATTGGACCACTGTTTGAATCGCTTCCCAATGTAAGTACATGGATTTTACATTCCACATCATAAACATACTATTGTAAGTTGTAACAATACTAATAATAATAATATCCTTTATTTACCCAGGATAGCACAATTAGTTCAAGAACTAGTTACATTGTGGTCCTGAGAACATATATACAGACAGTAATATACTACAGATATAAAGCAAATGAAGGTACAAATGTATATGTTATATACATATATACATACTGTCACCAATGCAATACATTCTATGTACTTTTGCAATATTTTAGTGCGTTCTCTCGTCTATCATTATGGTGGCCTTACGAAGTATGTTTCTTCAAGTTCTGGAGTTGAAACATTTGTGGAAAGTCTCCAGATACGATTGTGTGAGTAAATTTCTAATTCATCACGTGTTACTTAAGGAATATGCAAGTTAAAGTAAATGAATGCTATATAGTGTTCTTGTTTTTCTGTGATCTAGCATGTATACTTTTCGTTTTCATTTCCATATGAATCATGAACTGTTCATTTCTCGCGAGTGCCTAGTGATCTAAGAATTGATTTTCTAATTAAAGGGTTACTCCACACCTGTTGCTATACTGTAACTATATCCTATCGTATATTGCCTTTGGTACACGCGACAAACAAACATGCGAGCACCGACTCTATATTACAGATGTATTCAATATCATACAGTATTTCAATCAATATCAGCCTTTTTCAAACCCCTCGCAGATAAAAGTGCAGTAAACAGGTGCTTATTGCAATAACAGTGTGTCAATATGAATCGCCATTGCCTCCTCGCGGTGAAGTGCAAATTTACTACTTTTTAAAGGTGCCACATGAAACATAAATTGCTATAATAATTTCAATTGTTCTCACACTCCTAGGTGATCTGGGTGGTGACCTTCCTGGCTGTGGTCATTCTGTACGTGGACCTGGGACTCTGGGTTGGGCTGATCTTCTCCTTCCTGACTGTAGTTGTCAGAACCCAATGGTATGTTTGTATGGCCTTCTTAGACCGCCATGCGGAACATCACTCGACCTTTACCGTAAAGTTGAGAGAGAAGAAAATACATGGAAGTGTTACGTCACCATATTGAATATTTCAGTCACATGACAAAGAAAATGGCGTCATCCGCAGTTTACACGTTTTGTGGTCGTCTGTAGACCGTTCCACAACGTTCTTCAGTCGTAAAATCTACACTATTTTCCAAAGTCGCAATCTTTTGTTGACATACATAATGGCATGTGTAAAACATGAAGCAAGTATTTCTCGAAAAAAGCGTTTTATTCGGCTAAATCTGTACGATCTTTTATAAAACACACCATATTGATACATGTAAAAGGTGAACAGATATGACAGCAAATATGTTCTTATCTTGTTGCATTCGGTGATACACCCAACGCGGTTAATATTTTCATAATGAAAATCCTTGCATTCTTAGGCTACATCCGAAGTTTTCTCTCGACTCACGGAAAGGACCGAGCGATGTCACGATTGTCCACATGCAACACAGCTATAAATTTAACAAGAAAAAATCGTGATTTTTCCGTTTGTGAAATCGTTTAAATTTTGATATTTTTTCTTTAGTGCCAAAGCAGTATCTTTACAAAAGATACCCGATGTTGAAATGTTTGCTGATGATAAGAAGTACCTGAAGGTAAATGGGATAAAATACAAATATGAATAGTACAAATGTACATTATATACTATATATTTACATCGTATTTAATTTGATACTTATTTAATACTTTGCAGACTCAAGCACAACTTGGCATAAGGGTGATTGGTTTTAACTCGCCTTTATATTATGCGAATGGTGACATGTTCGTGAAACAGGTTTTCCGGATTGTTGGACTAAAACCAGAAAGAGCACGAAAGCAAATCAAACGCCTTGGGTCCATACTGGAATTCCGCAGAGTGGTAAGGACGAGAGAAATAATCACTTTGTTCCATCGTGAATTCATAATTATTTAGACACCCTCTTTTAAAGGCATTTTCCCTATTTCAGAGCCAAATGACCTTAGTGTGTGGTTCCTATAGTCATGTTGACCCCAAACCACCTCTGACCCCAACTCAAAGCTTAGGCGATCACGGCAGCGTATCAATGTCTATAAGTAATGGTTCTGGGGAAATAAGCCAACGTAGCAGTACAGCAGATCTCCATAGCAACGGAAACGGAGTGAGGTCACGGAACGGAAGCATCAAACCCAATAATAACAACTTGGGATATGTTCATCACGTGATCATTGACTGTTCTAGTATGTGCTTCATTGACTCCGTGGGAAGCAAAGTTCTAAAACAGGTATTTTGAATAGTCTCTGTGCCTCAGTTGAAAATGAATATCGTCACCATTGGCAGTATACAACCAGCTTTATCCTCCAACTATTATTTTAGGTTATTGAAGAATACAGGACAGTCGGTACAATCGTGTTTTTAGCAGCTGTACGAGGTAGGTAGAGTCGGTGGAACTTATGAACGTGCGGAATTCTAAATTTTGCATGCCTCTGATGTCTTGTTTTAAAATTCAACATTGTTCATTTCAGATGAAGTGTGGAGGGTTCTGGAAGCCACTGGATTTGTAGAGAAATATGATTCACAAATCTATCTTTCTGTTCACGACGCTGTAGTAGCAGCAACGATAGAAGGGGAGGGGGAGTACGCTGATGATGCGGTAAGGATCAATTTAATAGTGTAACAGCTAATTCACCTGTTAATAAAGCTTTTGAGTCTGTTATAACAAAATGCAAACTTCATTAATATATCAATTAAGGCTTTAAAAAATATTTTGCGGTATATTCACATGTATCTGTACATTGTTTACGTCCATTTTGTCATAGTCATCTGAAGGTAGAATGTGTACCATCTTTGAGGAGGTCGAACCTAGAGTCGATGACCATTTAATGATGGATTATAAATCAGTATAGGTATTATGTTACGGTTACCTGCTCCCTTTATTTTTACTTCAAAGCATGACATGTTCCTTTCGATCAGTTTCTTTCATATTTTCAACATTTACCTGGTGTACCCTTTTGCGTACAATTTTATCTCCAGTGGTGGTCGTAAAGATACATCGTTTAGTTTCTTTATTTCTGATGCCTTTTTTCATTAGTATACATAGTGTATATTATTTACCGGTATATGGGTCATTTTTAATTTGGTGAGAAATACGCCTGGAACTATGTAACTCGTGCATATTTAAGATATCCTGGTCATTTATCTTCTTTAGATGCACATAAATTTAAAAATAATTTGATACTATTTTGAACAATACTTTACGATTTGATAATGCAGAATGCAATTTATCTTCAATCTTTTTAAATTTGATGTCAATTTCATTTAATGCTTTATTTTTCTGAGAACTGCAAACAGCTCTAAGGCTAGGAATACGCTTTTTTTTTAAATCTTTTATTTATGATACAAGGTACATGCATAAAGTATGGTGTATGTTTCCTTCTTTCTAATGTTGAATTTGGAACTGGTCATTATTTTAGGAATCGATATGTATTCGCTTTCATTTTCGCTCTCCTTCCTCATAGCTTTGCTTTTATTCCAGGGAATATACTGAAATTCAAAAGCATGTTTTACATAGCCTAATTCTGTGGATATCATTTGTTTATCCTTAATTTCAGTTGTAGAAAAATGGCGAAAAAAAACATCATTCCCGTAATTTAATAGTTAATGTATATGGAAAATTATGAAGATTTTATTAGACCATGGAATCGATTTCTAGACATGCTTTCCAAATTGTTCATGAATATTCCTTACAATATGTTTTTGTTACCACAGAGTTCAACGCATATCTAAATACAACGACACAAAGGGCAGGAGAATCTGATGAGCTTTAATGTCTTCCACATATCACCCATGCTGTTCCAAGTACAACTGCTAGGACAGATCATTTTTATTCGTTGTATAAGCCTCATATTTGTTTGTCGTGTTATTTGTTTGCGTCATACAATTGCATTTCTGAGACTTTTTTCATTATAATTTACAAGTCTTCATTAAATCATACGTCATACATGTCAAGATGAGGAATGTCAAAGTACACATATTCAAATATGTTGTATTAAAGGGAAATATTCATGTCCTATTTCCAAAAATATGTTTGTTGTTTAGTTGTTAAATTGTTGTTAAATACATAACATGCAACTGTTTTTTGCATGTCATTGTTTACATTTATTGATATTATGTAAATACAGAGAATATAATTTACTATTTTATTGCACCATGTATCCAATATATAACAATATAATAAAGTCAAAGAAATAATTTCGTATCTTGTTTATGATAAACTTATGTGTGAATGCATTTATGTCTATCAGTCTAAATATTCCAAATAATTTGAATCCCCAATACTATATTATCTTAAAATTCTCTAAATTTCAAACTCATTTCTGGTCAGATAAAAAGACCAGTATGCAATGTTGAGAATTACAAATGTGATAGGGAATATGAATCGGCACACCTTGTCAATTTGGCTCACACTGTTCGTTTGGATCTCGTGACTTTGTTCCTCTAAAGGGTCATCTTTGAACTTCAAGCTAGAGAACCACACTTTCATACGACTCTCCACCTTTGACACAAACACCCTGTTCTTGTGAATATTCTGTTCGATGCATGCTATCCGTTTGGTGGTTCTGGGTTGAAGTTTCCTAGTGGACTGTAAAATAAAACGAAGAGTGAAAATTGCTTGTCTTTATTCGAGTATCTGTTAAATTTTGTAAAAATTCGGGGCTTGTGCTCAAAAAACTGAATACCACCATCACGGGATGTTATACATACATGTGTTTCTTCATTGTCGTCCAACGTCTCCATCTTGACCAGGGGATAAGTATCGTTATGACCCCTCTTGGTGAACAGGTGAACAATGGCAACTTGGACAAGAGTAGACAAAACGAAAATGAAGCACATAGCGACATAAAGGTCGAGGGCAGTGGCATAGGAAACGCGCGGCAGTTCATCCCTGGTGTCAAGGGCAAGGAAGGTCATAGTCAAGACCGTGGTTGTACCTATGTACATGTAAATGATCACTTAAACAGATTAATGTGATGATATTTCATAATTATAGTGTTCTCATATGGAAGCCAATCACCAAATGTTGCTCTATTTCTTGTGTTCGAAGAAGGAACTTCAAGATTTAAAAATAACCATTGTGCTCAATACCGTGTTGAATGGTAATATAGCTTACTCACAAAATGAAAATGGCCAGGTATTCATTACAGTACAGTATAATATGATGTCTGCAAGCGGTTTCAGTAATACGTGTATAATTCACTACATTATAATTTATATTACATTGTATGCGTGATAATGTGTAATTAACAAGCTACATTCTTCGTACTGTATGCCTATAAGTCTACATTTGCGTTCATTGGCCATATTTTGTATATTTGGGCCATGGTTGACCGTCTGTATGGGGAGAGAAAATTAACAAGACCGTCATATTCATTTTGAAATACTTAGTAATATGTAGATAGTTTTAATTAAATCATATTTATACAAAAGAAAAACATCTGCGAACTGAGTATATAAAGAAATATAAAAATACATTATTTTTTCTCTCCCGGAATAATTCGTAATTTTGAAACATAGCTGTGGTTGACTGGCTGATTTTTGCAAAGCAATGTGTCAATACTGTAATCTGATTTTAAAATAGGAGATTACCGAGAGCAATTCTATCTGCCGTGGCCTCTCTGTTAATCCAAAACGAGACCCAGGACAGCACAACCAGTAATGAACATGGAATGACGATATGGATGAGGAAATATCCCGCGTGTCTCCGGAGGCCAAAGCGAACCGTCAGACTAGAATACACCACTGTCAGGTACAAAAAGGCATCGTTTATCAGTTCAAGGAGAGATGATTTATGTCGCAAAGGTTTAAAAAACACATTAGAAGATATTATATGGACCAAAGAAAGTAATTTATTATCAATGTATATTTCTTTTAAAAAATGTAAAAATTCATAAGAAAGACCATTCAGCTGTCCACAGCAAGAATATTTGCAGCTACGACACGTAAATTTTGCCAATGAGATGAGAATATGCATAGGCTGAATTAAATCAAGCTAGTGAATTTAAATAAACGGTTGAAGGAAACACATGCACTCGACGTTTTAAATATATTTGATTCAAAAAACTCTTCCTGTAAACATTATAATATTGACAAGGTATATCACGCCGCCTTCTTGAATTCCTTATTTTCCGGCCACATCACTTGCAATTGTCGGCAAAAAGTCACATTAATTCTTAGAATTAGACCCCTACCGTTTAGCAGCAGCTCTGTCAAGGTCCCTTCTCTCGCATGGCCATGGTGAACTGGAAAAAAGTCCATTTGTCGGCTGTAATCAACCGTCAATTATTGTCTAATGTAAGTTTTATTGTGATAGGGGGTTAGTAGGATGTTTAAGGTGAAAATTTGAAGCGGGCAAGGTGTTCAGTTTTTAAATAAAAGCCATGATTTTAATCGCAACAAGCGGCCGAAATTGAGGCAAAATTTCCCGAATCACTTTGTGTGACACTGGTCTAAGATTCGGAAGAGGCGCCCAGTCCAAATATTAGCCTCGACGAATCTCACTGAGATTAGGACCTTTACAGAGCTGCTGCTAAACGGTAGGGGTCTAATTCTAAAAATTGATAGGACTTTTTGCCGACAATTGCAAGTGATGTGGCTGGAAAATAAGGAATTCAAAATGGCGGCGTGATATACCTTGTCAATATTATAATGTTTACGGGAAGTTTTAAAAATCAAATATATTTAAAACGTCAAGTGTCTGTAGAAGAAAACTCTACCCTCTCTTCTGGATATGTTGGAATACGTGGCCGAGTAATTGATGAGGTCAAACTGGGACATGCTCATGTCTGTCGATAACTGGACTGAATTCGATGGACCATAACGCCAGACGTACGTCACATCGTCTGTTGAATAGGCAACTGTAACAATATATATATATAATATATTATATATATAATATATATATATATATATAATATATATATATATATATATATATATATATATATATATAATATATATATATATATTTTAAATAGATAAGATTTGTTAGGGATAGTTTGGGTCTCTATCTAAAAATAAATCATATCATTCAATCACTTATTTCCCTTCATGACTTACAGCTACCGATCTGGAGATCACACACTTGGTAGTCTAGAGGGTAGTTCTGAAGTTCCATTTGACAAATGGCTCTGACAGTCAACCTGTGTGGAATACGTTACAACTTTTACATTTGTTTTATTGAAGCGCACAATTATCTAAAAACCGACAATTCTAAAATCAAAAACAGTACTTCACCAAGAACAATTTCATCCTTGAATATACCTTTGTGATAGGTACATAGAGCCATTGGGGCTAATCCTAATGAAGCGGTTTGATGTTGGTACATAGTGTAGGCGGGACTTCCTGCCATTGTAGAAGACAGTGTCAGGGTACCATAATCTCTCCAAGACTTTGATGTTCAAGGAAATGTTCTCAATAGACATATTAGTGGCAAGTCTTGCGTCCATCCATCTTTGTCTAAAGTATATCTCGATAGAGTAGACCTGAGTTGAAAAGAGACATAAATTATAATGAACAACCATATCTTTAAAAAGTACAGGTGTAACACTAGTTTATCCTATACTAGTAATATTGACGTTATCCGTAAAGTCGGGTGCATCGAACTTTCTGATTTCAATATTGCATTGTCTTTATTTTTATCTTATTACAATGAATCACACTGTAAATAAATTTGATATGGATGAAACGTCGAAGATATGTTCAATGATATTTTGATACTGAATACTTTCAAACTTACTTTATTTAGTCAAAAATGCAGTTTTGGTGGAAAGTAATTTGAAAAAAAAAATAAACTCCTGCTGGACTCGAACTCTAAGATCAGCAGTCAACACATCATCCTCTGAACTACTCAGCTAGGTAATCAGATTCAATTAAAAGGAATACTAGTTTATATTTTCATTTATGTTTTCAAGGCAGCCATGACGATGCAGTATACTTTTTCAGAACTTTTATTAGCGACCCATATAATAGATTAATTCTTTTCAAGGTAACTTCTTCGTTCAAAGAATTGGCCCTTCATTCATCGCGGGCAGGAAAAAAAAGAGAGAGACTTCATAATACGCTTGTGGACGTGCTGGACAGGAAAATACATATGAAGAAAAAACCAATAACACAATGTTGTCAAAATCCCATTTAACATTCTGCAGTTAGTGAGAAGGACTCCGGGAGACTGTTAAAGGCATCCATTGTACAATATATTGCTACATCAGTCACTCACGGGGCTGAAGTTTGTAATGAACTGTTTACAGATGAAGAAATTCTGTTTAATCAGAATGAATGATGGTGTTTCTTTTAGTAATAGGACTTTGTAATGAAACGAAAAAATCGAAATGGAAAACATGTCGATGTTTATGACCTATGCGCCAATACATTTAATCAAGGAAGCAAAATGGGATTGCAAATACATGTATTTTATCAGGCAAAAGTTTTGGCTTGAGATTTAGTTTTGAAAGCATTTTTTTTAAAATGACTAAAAAGCATTTATTAACTTAGAAAATAAATAATGACTAATATCGAGAATTTTTTTTTAATGTAAAATACGTAAATCAAACCATGTCTTTTTCCGAAATAGGTCCCATTGATCTCAGAAGCATGTCTGTGTGGATTTCCACTGGTTTTCCTGAAAGTGTTTAGAATAGACGATTGATATGCGTATTTTATGCGTTTACTTTGAAGCCGTGGCACAATGTTTCAGGCAAAACATCTTGATATTTCCTTATTGCAACAGAGGCCTTGAGCAGTTTGCTTCAGTTTCGTAGAATTCATTTGGAGACAAAATATTCGTCATTTGATGATACAAGGCAGTGTGCATTTGCTTAAAAACATTATATATAGAAGACCTGTATTCAAACATCCCGTTGTGGGCATAAAATTTAAAATCCAACCTTAGAATTATTAACGAAAATGAAATACTATAGTGGAAAAAAACTTTATCAGTACCAGAAAGTAACCACCTACCTTTAAATCCTGGTCTCAACTTCCGGTCGTATTTCTTTGGGTCCAACACGTCATCAAGTGTTGACGTAATGTTAGCGGCACTAATGTGGCTTTTATGGTTTTTCTTGTCTTCACATCTGGATACATTGGACACATACTGCTGCCCGTGTTTACATTCCAGTGAAATCTTGATAAAACTGTAATTTGAACTTGTGATAATTAATAATATCATTGTTGGAATCGTTGTCGTAAAACAAGATATTTGAATATGAAGTCCGGGTTACGTTTTTATCGTTTTCAAAAAGATATCAACAGATCAGAAAAATGATTGTCTTTCAACCGTGCTTTATGTAGTCATTTTTTGAATGATGAGCCCAATCCGTTTCTTCACTAGAGATTTCACTCATGAATACTTCGATATAAACAAAGGAGATTATAATTTGTACCAATCAAAAGTTCACTAGAGCACAGAGTAATGTGACCCTCAAAAAGGAGGGAAAAAAGGATATTTTGACTCACTGCAATATTCTAGAACAGATTGATTAGGGTTTTACACCGTTATGGCAATATTTCAGCCATTTTACGGTGATGAACTGAATGGAATATGATCGGTTTCGGGGACGTTTCTCTGTGACCCTAGTCTTTTTTTTTCTCCGAAACCTTTGCGTGCCCGAGGGTTGTGATCCTCGACAAGGTGTACCCTTTGTACATGTATGTAACGTCCCATCCGACGTACATATTTCGAGCATATCTTGGTATCACATTAACCACGAAATGATATTTGAAATCGGAGAAAATATGACGTGTTTCCTGTTAAGTGTTTCGCGAAGTCCATTGCAAAGAAAAATGTTACGTACGTTAATAATTCAAAATCTTCCTAGTACAAGAAAATTGGTTGCATTCCTTAAATGTGCAGTGCTATTTACTAACTACACACATCATATGATTGATATAATAATTCATGACGCACATTAGTTCAAAACTCATAAAAATACTAATTTTAAAACATGTCGATGAAAATTGTCCCGAAACTTGAATACATGTAGTTTTCTGTGCAGAACTCTAAACTTTGAGCTAGGTTTCTAAAGTTAATCTTATACAGGGGATGCTTACTCCTCCTACGCATTTGATCCCACCTCTAGTGTGTCTGTCCAACCCTTGTTTTTATATTCTATTTGGGACGAACGAGATTGGTCACGGTTCGTTATCTTTGTCTTTACGGTACCAATTTTGATGCACCAGATGCGCATTTCGACATGTATAACTGTCCCAGTGAAGAATTTAACGAAGTTGAGGATACACAACATTGGAGCTTTTTATGGACAATAATAGTTGTGTTTTAACCACGATATATACAAATGTACTAAGGATGATATAACGGATGAGGAAATAAAATACCGCAATACGTGACTGGGTTATCTGATGTTTGTGGTAATGATTATGAAATGTTAATTCTAACCCGTAACATTACGGATGTTGTCTCGTTCACACTTCACTATAACCTGAGCTTTACAGATCAAAGAATTAACTGGTGTCTCTTGTCTTGTCTGTCTGTCTGTCTGTCTGTCATAGTCATTCACTGTTCACATTTTTAGCTTAGATCCACTGGCCGCGACTTCAAATAATACATTGCAACTAACCTTGTATAAAAAAGTATCGCGCCCCATCCAAGGAAAGATAGATTGAGGCCACTTACAATTCGTTAAAAGAACCACTGGGTCAGTAAACAATGTCATGTGATATCCTCCTTATACAGGGTAAGATACAACTTTTCAGATCAAGGTCCTTAGGGGGTCAGAATTGAGTTTAGGGGCTCAGAGTTATCTACACGAATTAAAGTTTTTCAAAATGATATAAAAATTTACCCTCAATCAACAGAGTATGCAATCTTCCCCAAGTAGTGTGGATCATTTACGCTTAATCACAAAAATTGGGGCAACAATAAGAATGTTAAATCTATACAAAAGCCGAACTGCATTCATAGTAAACGAAGTAAAATGAACAAGGAAACAGGAAAGCATGGCTTTTGTTGATGATAAAGAACGAAATGTTATATAAGAATATTTCCTACAAAACATGAATGTTAACATATGATTTTTATTTTCATATTCTTTCTCCTCAAACATTTAATGAATTGTATTTTTCAAGGCTATTATCAACCACGCGACACATCTAAAGTTGGACGTTTTAATAAAAAAAATGCTTTCAAATGCCACATACATAAAACATCGACAATTCCCGTATTGCTTAGTTATATGAACCAATGTATGAATTTAACTGACCGACACTTAGGCCGAATGATCTTTAAGTGTAGGTTAAGACACGTTCCTATTCATATGCAACCTTTGAGTAAAGCATGCTTCTCTAAAATTGTTTTCCATGACCTTTTTTAAATGACTTGACTTAGATTCATGATATACATGTACCATTTATCCTTAAGAAACCTTTTCATCAAATAAGAGCGTCTACTGTTTTTCCCTTACCCAGAAGATATACAGACAGCCAGACACGGTTACTGCTAAATACCACCACTCTTGGTCATATTATGCCAATTTTCAATAGTCACCCTCAAGTGGTACATGAAATAGTGCTAAGCGAAATGAAATGATGATGCCTACATGCCATTCACCACATGGTAGGTATTGGTTGAAAATCTGTTAAACCCTTTCAATGTAACAAAGCCTTGTTCTCGAAAGTACATACATGAAAAGGTGAAGATAACGAACAGTGATTAGTCTCACAATAAATGAAGAAGTGGACAAATACGAACACTTTTAAACACCAGAGGTGGGATCAGATGCTTAGGAAGAGTAAGTATCCCTTGTCGACCAGTAACACCCGCCGTGAGCCCAATATCCTGATCAGGTAAAACGGGAGTAATCCGCAGACAAAATCGGTACATATAAAGAACGGCCTAACAATTGCTATGAAACACGTCATACAGCATTTACTGAATAATGGCAAATTAGATCTTACCATAAAATAGTACCATAAAATTTGTGAAATGTTGACTTTAAACGTGATGGCAAGTTTTGAATGTGCAATTTCTCACATACATGTATGTCAAAACTTGCTACAACTACAACTACACATGTAAACACTGGTAAGTCAAAGACTTTGGAAACATGTGTGTCAGACATAGGGAATAAATCTTGTTCTAATCAACAAATCTAAGGTATGTGTGTATAAAGCTTAGTTTAATGTAGTATAAACAATATATACATGTTGTACAACCAAAAACCGCAAAATAGCAGGGGCATATAAAATGTCGAGGTTAAATTTAAGATTAAGACCACCGAACATTAAGTGGCAGGAAATGAAATATACAGCTTTTGTGAATCGTGATATTCATCCGTTTCAGTCAAAATAGTTGACGTCACATTGTTAACAATGGATGGATGCAAACTAAATGTTCCTGCCTGTGCGGCAATAGATCAATGTTTGTATCTGCCCATTGCAGATGAAAGCCACGAATGCTGAATAGTTTATTTCTTCCTGCTTAACGTTCGGCGGCCTCAACTCTCTATGTAACAGTGATCTTATTTCTGCGTATATTCTAAAATATTTACATTTACTGTTTAATTCCCAAATAATAAGCATTAGATTTTTTTTTATGATATGTGCTTGTAACTGCAGAGACCGAATAATAGGCGTAGGAATACTGTCAAACATGTCGTCTGCATCTCGGCCCACAGGAACCGGTAAAGTTTTCTGTAATGGTAACAGCAGGGGTCTATACATACCATTCCTAACTAAAATTATCATCATCCATATTAGGGTGTGTAGTAAGATACATAAATCTACTATCATTATTACAGGTTTGTGCTCGGCCAAACGTTTGCAGAATGAAAACAAATCTTTATTGCCAATTTCCACGAGCAGACGACATAAATGCACCTCATTCGATGGCTAGAGAAGTTGATCTTACCTCTAATGTGGTTAAAATTTCCTTCCAAACACAAGAAAATAATCTAAATTTGGGATTTTTAAACATTTCTTCTTTCAGTAAATGTAACGTTACTTAAATTAACAAGGCCGACCGACACCCCTAAAGATTATACTTACACTTTTTACAATAATAGACTGGAATATTTACAGTTCGGATTATACAACTTTGTTAATAATTTGATTTGAATTTGAATTTGAACAATATTTTATTCATGTAAAACATACATAAATTGGATTGGGCAACAGGCGCAATGCCTATGTAAGCCCTCTCTCTTAATAATTTGATGCTTATGCTATTTAATTGACAATCCATTCAAAAGGTGGATTAGCAATCTTTTTTTCAGAATTGCACTCTTTTCTCATTTTTGGCTGTTCTGTTTTAAATTGAATTGTTAATCGCTACTAGTAGTGAATTTCAAAATAGATATCAATAAACGCATACCTTAGAAATGTTTTAAAAAAAATAAGAAGTAGCAATTTACAGTATAAAAAAACCCTGATGAACACTTATTGAATGCTTTCGATATGATATATAGTTTGACACATGATTGATATGTTTACTTAATCACAAACAATTTATTAACCCTGTCAGAATAATTCTAATGTCTTACCTGACCACCAAGAACAGACAGATCAGCTTCGTGTTGCTCATTGTAAACTCATTCTCAATATGATCGAGTCCAACCCTAATCACTATTATTGATCCTAGTCTTCTGCTTGTCCCATTCTGGTTCTCGGGAAATGTTGAATATCGATGACTTTTATCATACCCCCCGCAAACAGAGTTTTGGGGGGTGGGGGTATATAAAAGTCACTCTGTCTGTCCGCCCGTCTGTCTGTTCAAATTCGTGTACGGGCCATAACTTCTTTGTTCTTTGAGATAGGTATACCCATATTTGACACATGGGTATATCACTATGAGACGATTTGTCGCGTACATTCATGATCTCTATATGACCTTGACATTTGACTTCGTGGTCGATCAAAAATTAAAAGTTTTTTAACTTGGATTGGTGTCCGGGTCATACAGTCCCTAAAACATTCTAATTTACCATATTTTTATTTTCTTCTTTTTTTTTTTTTTTTTTTTTTTTTTTTTTTTTTTGCGTTCACCGTTCACAGCTTTTGCGTTCAACGTTCACAAAGCGCTCGCGTTCACCGTGCGCTCATTCGTCCGTTCACGGTTCGTTCCAGCGTTCAGTCATTTTTACTTTCAAAATTTGCATTGACATTCGGAACTCTAAAAAAAGAGAGAGAAAATCACATGTAGAAAGGCCAAAAAAATATTTTTTTTTTTTAAATCAGCATTATTTACAAAAATACACACTATGCTAGACTGATATTTTCACACAATTGTAATTGCACAACTTGCAGTATCATGTGGTTTATTTTATCATTTATCCAATGATTGAATGTACCACATTTGCATAGCATGTAAATTTACACAATGTAAATTTACTTTGCACTACTCTTCCAGGCAGTGCAAATTTGCTCCACATGCAAATTTACTTACGTGTGCAAAGCGTTCATGGTGCCATATTTGCACCACCGAAGTAAATTTACATACCTATGTTTTACTCACGTATGCAAATCTTGCCACATGAACGGGGCTTTAGACATACTATATTTGCACAATGGGTGGATCACCACGAGACGATGTGTCCAATACTATGTCTGTCTGTACAGATTTGTGTTTCGGGGCCATAACGTCTTTGCTCATAGGCGTAGGCATATGACATTCATTGGGTGTATCCATGAGAGGATGTGCACGTACATTCATGACCTCTGTATAACGTTGACCTTTTGATCTTAAGGTCAAACTTAAAGGTTTTAGCCTGGCGGAGATTTCAAGTTTGCTCAATCATGATCCCCGGAGGTACGATGGGGCCCCAAAGGGGATCAAAGTTTACACATGGTATATAGAAGAAATCTTTAAAATCTTCTTCTCAAGAACCACTAACCAGGAAATCTGAAATTTAGTGCGGGGCCAAGGTACTCAGGTGAGCGATGTGGCCCATGGGCTCTTTGTATTTTTTGATGACCATAATGTTCAGTCAAAAATATAAAACATTACGCTACAGTTCTGCAGCTTAGGAGGTGGATGAAGTATACAGGTAGGGAAATGACATCTTAGAATTAGGAATGGAAAAAGTTATTAGACTGACAATACCGGGGGAGTGAGAAATACACCGTCAACCGTGCGCAGAAAAAAAACAGCGCCACAAATTGCACAAAATTTCTATGGAGGACCTGTAGCGTTATGGTCAGTCAAAAAATATAAAACCATAAGACTTACAGTTCTTGCAAGCTCTAAATATAGGTTCCGATTACTTACGCATTGATTGGGGATTTTTTATTTTTTTTTTTGCACACGTGCTATACGCAAAACTGAAGACAAAAATCAAAAGTACTGAAAGTATTCGAAAAAAGCGCTAAACTTCGTTTTTGTTATTTTGTAAAATGTCAAAGGAACATCACGTATAAAAAGTACATGCAATTCTTATTCTGTAAGAATGTAAACATATATGGAAGGGGAAAATTCCTAAAAACTCTTCACCACGTTGAAATATAGACTTTGTTATTGCTGTTCGATTAAAGGACACTTGGAGTCTGCGGCTTTTTGTTTGTTTATTCTATATAGTTAGAATTTAGCATATAAAAAGGCGAGACAAAACGAACAGTGAGCGATTCATCATAAATCAGAATAACAAAAAAAAGTTAGGAAAACACGGACCCCTGGATATACCAGGTGGGATAAGGTCGTAAGAGAAGTAGCATCCCCTGTCGAACCTGTACATCTGCCTTGAGGTCATTGTCTTCATCAGGAAAATATCTAGGTAATTCGTAGACAAAAGCAGTGTTATAAAGAAATGGCTTAATAATTGCTACATAACATGCAAGTACGCTGCCTCGGAAAAAACAAGCTCTTGCGTATCAAATTATAAGTTGAAAGACATTAAACACCATATGATAGGGGATGATTGAATGTTGCTACATAAGTATGGGAAGTTGACGAGTGGAAATGCAGAAATCGTCCTGTTTTGTCATACAGTGAGTTGTTATCTTGCCGCAGAGTACGAAGAGCTTTGTATCAAAACATCAATTAACATTAAAAAATATGTCAAAATGTTCTACACATCTTTATAGACCTACATGTAAGTATGGGAACCATCATGGAGTTAGCTGGTCATTTTCACAAAAATATTAGGTAAACATGAATGAAAATGGGTTCTATAATTGAAAACTGCATATTTGCAACAAGAAAAACACAGGTCTAAAGAAATGTAACAAACCAATTGATGTGGCTATTACTCTAATATTCATACAGTACAATTAACAAGTGGAAAGATGTCCCGATTACATGTTAAATGTTCCACAAAACAGTTTAAGTTTTTTTGGTGGGTTTTTTAAACACACATTACTGGCCTGGAGGGGATATAAAACCTTTCTTGTATTATTATACTCAAACTCGTATTTGTGTGCGATTCATTTATCTATGCACAACACCATTGTTTGTGTTGTTGAGTTAAACAAAGTCAGATAAACTCCAAAACATACTAAAAAACATCTTGCCATGTACTCCATTTGAATATTAGAATGATTTATATCAAAGTTTTCATAAAGATTTTGATCACTGAGTTTGAGCTTGATTATGAAAAACGCGCTCAATAAATCTTTATAACTTCCAGGCGCTTTGATATATGCGATCAGATTTAATTGAATAAGCGTACAAGTTATTTACGATGGCTGAACTGCGTGTTTTGGAATTGTAATTTGTTTTTAATTTGTTTACAAAAATGTTTTTAAGGATAACTACATTGTGTGAGACATCTTTAAAAGAGTCCATGTTAAATTACATGAATTTCCCTTCTGTTACTTATTGAATGAGATACCTTGTAAATACAAGTTATCTTAATTTGTTTTTGTTGTCACTGTATAAAGACTTTGGCTGAATAAACCTTTCCTGCAAAAAATGGTACGTATTAAATAGATAAGAATATAATGATAATTAAATATAATAATAAACTTTCATCTGAAAAACATCCCGCTTGTAGCTGATGTAAAGCGCTTCGCTCATTATGAACTTTGATTAGCACATGATGGACTTTTTAGTTTATTTCAGTAC
>CAJDSM010027011.1:0-10678 GCA_903981925.1 Ostrea lurida | reverse complement strand
AAATCTCACTTTCCTGGTCCAGTGGTTCTTGAGAAGAAGATTTTTTAAAGATTTTCCCTATAATCATATGTAAAATTTGACCCCCTATTGTGGCCCATCGTACCCCGGGGGTCATGATTTGAACAAACTTGAATCTCCTCATATTCAGGAAGCTTCATATAAATTCAGCTTTCCTGGCCCAGTGGTTCTTGAGAAGAAGATTTTTTAAAGATTTCCCTATATAATCATATGTAAAATTTGACCCCTATTGTGCCCATCGTACCCTCGGGGGTCATGATTGAACAAACTTGAATCTCCTCAATCAGGAAGTTCCATATAAATCTCAGCTTTCCTGGCCAGTGGTTTGAGAAGAAATTTTAAAGATTTCTCTATATATCATATGTAAAACTTTGACCCTATTGTGCCCCATCGTACCCGGGGTCATGATTTAACAAACTTGAATCTCCTCTATATAGGAAGTTCATATAAATTCAGCTTTCTGGCCCTGGTTCTTGGAAGAAGATTTTTAAGATTTTCCCTATATAATCATATGGCAAACTTTGACCCCTATTGTGGCCCCATCGTACCCCGGGGGTCATGATTTGAACAAACTTGAATCTCCACTATATCAGGAAGCTGTCATATAAATTTCAGCTTTTCCTGGCCAGTGGTTCTGGAGAAGAAGATTTTTAAAGATTTCTCTATGTATAACAATGTAAAACTTGGTCCCCTATTTGGCCCATCGTACCCCGGAGGTCATGATTTGAACAAAACTTGAATCTCCACTAATCAGGAAAGCTTTCATATAAATTCAGCTTTTCTGGCCCAGTGGTTCTTAGAGAAGATTTTTAAATGACACCACCCTATTTTTGCATTTTCGTGATTATCTCCCCTTTGATGGGCCTGGTCCTTCATTTGAACAAACTTGAATCCCTTCACCAAGGATGATTTGTACCAATTTGGTTGAATTTGCCAGTGTTCTGGAGAAAGTCGAAAATGTGAAAGTTTACGGAGACAGACGACGGACAACAGGCGATCAGAATAGCTCACTTGAACCTTCGGTTCAGGTGAGCTAAAAGGACTGACGGACTGACTGACGGACGGGTCAAAACATTATACCTCCACAACTCGTTGCGTAGGGTATATATTGATTTCACATACGACTAAAAAATATTGACAAGTCGGGCAACAGGAAGTTGGCATGTGAAAGGTCTGAATTCGGTAAGCGCGGTATGGGACCCTAAATGAAGTCTTACACCAAATATCAATGGCTGTGATATTGCAGTTTCAAGAGAAGGTGAGACGAAAATATTTATTTCACATTAAGACTCCAAAATTTTAAAGAAGTCGTTGAACAGGAAGTTGACATGCGAAAGGTCTGAATTTGGTAAGCGCGGTATTGGACCCCTAGATGAAGTCATACACCAAATAATCAATTGGCTGTGATATGCAGTTTCAGAGAAAAGCCGGCGAAAATATTGGTTTCGGACGGACGGACAGAGGTAAAACAGTATACCCCCCCCCCTCCTTCGGAGTGGGGGTATAATTACCTCTTTAAATTTATTCCAAATTCTAAATTTAATTCTTCTTTACAAAGAACGCAGTATGTGTAACTTGTGAAAGACTATGCCCCCAGTGATGATTGTATTTTGTCTGTCTCTTTAGATGGAGATAGGTCAATTAAGGTTCACACCGTAATATATTTCACTATATGTTTCTATGTACAAAAAAATTCTGAAAATCAGTTTATACAAAAAAATAAAATAATTCATCAAACAGTGTTCTATGTTACCTGTCTCGTCTGCCGGCATCAGAAAAATGACACCCTAAACGGCATTTTTCTCAATTTTTTTGTCCGCAAACAGCACTACCCTCAAACCACGTGTTTTGCACGTGTTTGTAAACAGCCTGTGGGCGCCCCAGGAAGGTCGCCTAATCTTACTACAGAAAATAGTTCCCTTGTAAACAATTGATTCATTTCTACAAATTACATAAAATTTCCTAATCAGGGTACAAAATTTAAGAGAAAAAAATGAGGGGAAATGAAACAAAGGCCCACAGGCCTTGACGGTCACCTGAGTATCATGGCCCACACAGGGAGTCTCATATTTGCATTTCTAAGTCTCAATACGGAATCTTTTGTTTACATGTTAACATCTTTCAAAATATGCATATGATTCCTATTCATATACAAGAAGATTATCATTTCAATCTCACAAGATTGTTCAAGAATTTTTAAATGAAACCACTACTTTAATGTCAGTGAGCTTGACCTTTGGACCCAAAATTCGATAAAGAACATCTTCATCTTCATGAGTAGTATATATGATGATTATAGTGACTCTAGATAGAAAGGATAATACATGTATCTAAACCAGAAACTATATTGCTATTTTGATGTCAAATGCACATGATCTTTGGACTCCAAATCCAAGGGAAATATTTGTGCCATGTATGATATAGTGACCTAGGCAGAATGGATAATGCTCTTAAGCCAGACACAATATCGTTACTTCGATGTCCAGTGTGCTTGACCTTTGCCTTTTGACCCCAAATTCAATAAGAAACACCTTTGTCCCATGGGTAGACCATATGCACGATATGGCGAGGCTAACACTAAAAGTCTGGGAACTATTCTGTCTACAGCAGACGGATGGAAGACAACCGATTCCAGTAACAACACCCCCCTTCCCCAACTTGTTGCGGGGGGGGGGGGGGGGGGGGGGGGGGGTGTTATAATCATAATAAAAGGCTCCCTGCTCATTCAAACATTCATTTAGTTTCACATTAATATAAAAAGCATTGAAAAGATGCTTTTCAAATGTTTTTATAAAACTATGTCAAGTTTGGTCCCCACCCCTGGGGTCAGAACCCCTAACCCGGGATCAAAAATTTACAATTTTGGTAAAGGCCTTCCTGTTCTACTCACTATGCATTTGGTTTCTCTCAGACATGTGCAGTTGTAGAGAAGAAGATTTTTGAAAATTGGTCACTTTTGGGCAGTTTTTGCCCAACCCTCAAGGCCCAGGGATACAGGAGACCTGAAATTTACAATGTATGTGCCCCTTGTCACAAAATGCTTCATATTAGATTTGAAAAAATTCGACTGGTGGTTATCAAGAAGTTAAAAATGTTCAATTGTTAACACATTTCATCAATAACCATTTTGGCCCCACCCTATACCAAAACCCTACCCTAGGATCATGATATTACAATTTTGATAGAAGGCTCCTACTCATTCAAATATTCATTTAGTTTTACATTAATATCAATAGCATTAAAGAAGATGCCTTTTCAAATGTTTTACATATAAACATTTGTATAAAATTTGCCCCCCCCCCGGGGGTCAGAACCTACCCAGGGACCACAAATTTACAATTTTGGTAAAGGCCTTCCTGCTCTACACACAATGCATTTGGTTTCTCTCAGACATGTGCGTTGTAAAGAAGAAGATTTTTGAAAATTGGTCACTTTTGGACAGTTTTTGCCCCGTCCCCAAGGCCCAGGGGTGCAAGACCTGAAATTTACAATTTATGTGCCCCTTGTCCAAAGATGCTTCATACCAAATTTGAAAAGAATTGGACCGGTGGGTTATAGAAGAAGTTAAAAATGTTAAATGTAACGGACGACGAACGACAAACGATGCACAACGCACGTCGCACGACGATGGACGAAACATTGCAATAGATCACCTGAGTTTACTCAGGTGACCTAAAAAATCGCGCATGAAAAAAATATTACTGTAAAATATTGGAACTACAATTGAATAAGTTCATTTTGATTGGAACAATTACCGGTGTGATACCTTGAAATTACATATTAAATTAGGATCGGGCTCAATGTTCTGTAGTTCTAGATTAGAGCAGAATCTAATAAACTCCTTTACTGGAATTTGTTTATCTTGATAATCCTCCTGATGACGGAATCAACACCTGGATTACAACAGAGAGGAACTGCAAGACAATTGTACAAACTATTGTAGCAATACTGAAAATGGATTTTTCATTTTTAAATTTCATATTTATTCACTTTTTAATCAAGGTCACAAAATTTGTACACAGGAAAGACTCTCAAAGAAATGCACATGCGTAAATATATGAAAGCAGTAATTGTATTTCTTACAATTTGAAAAAAATGGTAATGATTAGAATTTCCTAAAAGTAGGTCAAAGGTAATATTAATTAAGTTACCTTACAATGTAATGATTTTGGTACCAATGTAAAGATCTTGCCACAGGAATACCAATATTAAAGGTCTACCTCTAATGGTGTGAAAGATATGACCAAGGTTAAAAGTTTTTTGTCACAGACGACAAATGGAAGGCCAAAAACTAATAGCCCTGATCTTTGAATTCGAGGGCATAAAAAAATTACTAAAATTTTATCATACAGAAAAAACTCATCACCAAAAGAACTACAACTCTCACAAACTTAAAATGAAAAAGTACACTGCTGGAATCAGTTCAACATTTGATCAATTTCCTTGTCATGACACATCAAAGTTAAATAAACTCTGTGATCATCACGATTGTACCAAAAATACCAGGAAAACTTGATGGAGTAAATGTATATAAAAACTTCAACTCTGTTCTGAAGCAAAAACACAAAGACAGGTTGTAGTCTGCCATCTCACCTGAAGATCGGCGACGAGTCTCGCGTTTCATAAACAGCACAATAATATTTACGATCACTGCCTGACACCACCCAAATTCAGGTTCATCTACAAAGAAATTTGAAAATAGAATTACACTTTGTGTCCCTCTAAAAACATTTCCTACCCATGTGTGAAAATTCAGGAAGAATCTTTTTACAATTGCACTTGTCATATTATCGAATACAGCATAATTTCTTTTAATTATGTTGATTGACATCAGTCCAAAGCAGTCTGATTTTGAAAGCTGATGTCACGGAGAGTTGAACAGATTGACATAAATATGACATAAATGTGAATATACAACATTCTTTTATCTTTATTGACAAATCACAAATCCAATTTTCCATAAACATTATACACCTTCTCTTCAGAGCAGGGATATAATTTCACAAGTGGACAATTAAGGTTTTAAAGTAAATTAAAGAGGTTCTAGGCTGAGATTTGGAGTGATTTATTTTTGGGGAAGTGTATTTTTATTTTTCTACATTGAAAGAGAGATTGGGAAATTAAAAAAGAAACAAGAAATGTTTGAGAAACATTAAATGCCCCCATGGTGCAAAATTCAAAATGGCTATTTATGAAATTGGGTGCTTTATAACAAGGCAAAACTAATCATAAAACAAATAAGGGTAAAATACCTACTCATCATGATTAGAGTCAAGTTTGAACAAAATACAACATATAATGACAAATCTTAGCAGTTTTGAAATGGGCCTATCAGAATTGACCTTGATTTTGCCATGTGACCCAAAAATTATTAGGGATCATTTATTTTCTACGGACAACACTGTAACCAGTTTATGTTGTTATCAAGCAAAGGGGTCAAAAGATTTTGAGCGGAACACACCATAGGTTAAGACCAGTAATTTGACCTTGACCTTTAACCTTGTGACCTAAAAAATCAACAGGATTATTTAATCTCTAAGGACAACCCCTATGCATGTTTGGTTGATATCAAGCAAAGGGTCAAAAGATATTGAGCGGACAACACATAGGGTACAGAAATTGTTTGACCTAGCTTTTGACTTGTGACTGAAATCAACTAGGGATCATCTACTCTTTAAGGCAGTCCTAGGCCATTGGTTGATATCAAGCAAAGGAGTCAAAGCATATTGAGGTGGACAGCACAATAGTCTACAGACTGACCACTTGACCTTGACCTTCGACCATGTGACCTGAAAATCAATAGGGATCATCTACTCTCTAAGGGCATCCCTGTACCAAGTTTGGTTGATATCAAGCAAAAAGGTCAAAAGATATTGAGTGGACAACACATAGTCTACAGACTGACCACTTGACCTTGACCTTCGACCATGTGACTGAAAATCAATAGGGATATCTACTCTCTAAGGGCAACACCCTGTACAAGTTTGGTTGATATCAAGCAAAGAGGTCAAAAGATATTGAGCGGACAGCAAGTCTACAGATGACCACTTGACCTTGACCTTCGACCATGTGACCTGAAAATCAATAGGGATCGTCTACTCTCTAAGGGCAACCCTGAACCAAGTTTGGTTGATATCAAGCAAAGAGGTCAAAGATATTGAGCGGACATCACATAGTCTACAGACTGACACTTGACCTTGACCTCGACCATGTGACCTGAAAATCAATAGGGATCATCTACTCTCTAAGGGCACCCCTGTACCAAGTTTGGTTGATATCAAGCAAAGAGGTCAAAAGATATTGAGGCGGACAGCACATAGTCTACAGAGCTGACCACTTGACCTTGACCTTCGACCATGTGACCTGAAAATCAATAGGGATCATCTACTCTCTAAGGGCAACCCTGTACCAAGTTTGGTTGATATCAAGCAAAGGGGTCAAAAGATATTGAGCAACAACACATGGTCTACAAACCGACAATCACACACTGACCTCTTGACCTTGACCTTCGACCATATGACCTGAAAATCAATAGGGAATCATCTACTCTCTAGAGGCAACCCTGTACCAAGTTTGGTTGATATCAAGCAAAGGGGTCAAAAAGATATTGAGCGGACAACACATGGTCTACAGACCGACAGTCTACACACTGAGCCTCTTGACCTTTGACCTTTGACCATGTGACCTGAAATCAAGTAGGGTCATCTACTCTCTAAGGGCAACCCCTGTACCAAGTTTGGTTGATATCAAGCAAAGGGTCAAAAGATATTGAGCAGACAACATATGTCTACAGACCGACGACATACCGACCGACCGACAGGTGCAAAACAATATGCCCCTCTTTTTTCAAAGGGGGGCATAAAAAATGGGACTTCATGCTTGTTTTAGAGCTACAGTATTTTAAACATGAATTTACTCAAGACTCCATTCGTCTCTTGGTGTAAACAAAACATATAGGAATACAATCAATCATTACATGAAATAGATACATATAAATAGAAAAAAATGTATGTGGCACATCACAGAGGGCCCAGGCTGGTTGAACCCTAAAACAAATTTGAAGAAAGGTTTAGTGATCCTCGATGATTGACCTTGCTTATATCACGTTCGCAAGATAATTCTTTTAAGAAAACTTTGATCAATGGACCTTAAAATCAGTTGGTTTCATACTTTCTCCATGACCATGGCCAACATTTGTGGAAGGTTTGTGATCCTCTGATGGATGCTGTGTCTTCTACCTTGTTCACTGGATTTTTAGGCAGTATCATAGTGATCTTGACATTTGACCCCGAAAATCAATATGGTTATTCTTCTCTCCATAGGTAACATTTATTGAAGGTTTTAGTGATCTCTGATGTATCATTAACAATAGTCAATAAGTGACCTTGACCTATGAACCCTGACCTTGAAATCAATAGGGTACATCCTCTTTCATGGAACGTGTGCAAGGTTTGATGATCCTCTGATGAATACTTTGCTTCTATCTGTTCACAGAGTTCCATACACAAACACAGTTCGGAGTCACAGCAGTGCTGCCATATTCTCTCCACAATCAGTTGCAGAGGATAACAATTCTAACACTCTCCAGAACTGTCATACATAAGCGCATTGATGCAGTTTTACGACCAAAATTCCGGAGATACCTGAATCAGTCGCAAAAATATAAGTAATTTCTTAAAAGAGCTTGGTTCTCGCTTCTAAATGCTAAGCGTTTGGTGAAGGAGCAATCACTCATTTCCCCCGGGGGGGGGGGGGGGGGGGGGGGGGCACTTCGTAATTTTATGTGTAGGCGTGCCGATGACATCGCAGGACCCCCACCCTTTTCATATATTTAGATTTGAGAATTGTATATACCTTTCATATAATTTTTCTGTTTAAAGTGACCTTTTCCCATATGACATTCACTTGGGAATTGCTGCTTAATAAACAATACAGGGGGACAAATTTAGTGGTCATAAAGTTCCTTTCTATCAATCCACCAACTGGGTCTGCCATATATTAATTAAAAACCGGATTAACTATGTTTACTTGTTTGAAATTTGTCAGAGTTTCATCAGCGCAGCTGGATCAAATTAGAAGGCTATTCATATAATTAAATGAGCACATTAATGACCTTATCATATATTTCATGCTGATTCTATACCTTGTCATATATTCTGAAGTGGAAAAAAAAAGCTACCTATTCCAGTGGCATGTACCCCCCCCCCCCCCCCCCCCCCCCCCCCCCCCCCCCCGATAGATAAGACGTGCCACTGGAATAGGTAGCC
Source organism: Ostrea lurida (assembly GCA_903981925.1). NCBI lineage: Eukaryota > Metazoa > Mollusca > Bivalvia > Ostreida > Ostreidae > Ostrea > Ostrea lurida. Next base: position 2,393 of record CAJDSM010027011.1, on the reverse strand, counting down.
TTTTGTCATTTCAAATATTATAAGGTATAGAAATCAGCATGAAATATAGGATAAGGTTAATGTTTACTCAATTAATTATATGAATGACCTTCTAATTTGATCCAGCTTTGGCAGTTCTTGTTTGTCATATGGGAAAAGGTCACCTTGAACAGAAAATTATATGAAAAGTATACAATTCTCAAATCTAAAAAATATGAAAAGGGTGGGGGGGTTCGCAATGTCAGCGCGCACGTCCCTACCCATAAATTACGAAGTGCCCCCCCCTCCGGGACGTCCTATCTATCAGTATATAACAATGGAAAGTTTACTGAAGCAAAGAAACAATTATATCAAAAAAGTCTGAAAGCATGCTTCAAATTTTACAGGGATGTAAAAAGTGTAATCCCTCTATAAAAACGTTTTACATATATTTGATCATTGTATTAAACCCATAGTGCTGTAGGTTGTGAAAATTGGAGCATTATAATTTACCCCAAAAAAAGAAATCTCCCACTTTTTGATATATTTAAAGAGTGGAACGCAGAAAAACTAAATATAAAATTCTGATATATATTATGGGGTGTCCAAAACTTGTACAAATATAGGAATCTACTCCAACTGGGCAGGTATCCATTATATATTGATATGCTAAAGCAAATACTTAGTATGGTATAGACTAGAACATTCAAATTCTAACCACTAAGGGCAGCTTTCAATGAGTGCAAGTCTAACACCACTAACAGTGACTGGTATTCCAGTGTTTTATCTCTCAGTGAAAAACTGCTATTGATCTGACCCTTTGCAAAACACTTAGTGAAACAAATTCAAATTGTATATAAAAAAGCAACTTCGTAATAATTTCTCAAACTTTTGGGAAAATGTTCGTACCTGCTATTTGGAAGGTTTTGGAAAATTAAGTACATACTTTCAGCACAAAAGATCCTTCAATTTCGAAAAATACCTGAATTTAAAAAGCAAGGACAATCGAGTCATTCTCGCAAAATTCAGAATTAGTAATCACTGTCTACGGGTAGAAACAGGCAGATATGAAAGAAAAATAAATAGCCATGGTAAAAATGAAATTCTTCCTAGATGTGAAAGAATTTGTCAATACTGTACCTCAGGTTCAACAGAAGATGAATTACATTTTTTACTCGAATGTCCACTATACAACAATTTTAGAGGAGAGTTTTTAAACATGATTTTTAAAACCTATCCAAACCTAGCACTACTTAATAATGCTGATCTGTTAACATGGATTATGTCAAATGAAAACCCAGAGTTTACCATTCAATTATGCCAATACTTAATTGTAAATCTCAATACAAGAAAACAATTCTTGTTGAATTTAAGTCATGTCTATTTATATTTAGACTACAACATAAATTCTTATGCATGTTCTACATGCGCACATTAATACTATTGTATACATGTATTTTACATAATTGATATTTTTGATGGCTAACTCTCTGTTCAGCATGTCATGCAACTCAGTGATAATTTCTCGTTTGTTAAATCCTTTGTTCATGTGATTTTGGACACTATGTATCATGATGCTCCTATGTGGGCCCCAATTTGTTGAAAAAAAATTCTATTTTATAGGAAGTTCCCCCCCCCCCCCCGGGACTATTTCATAAACTGGCTGATATATTTTTGTTAAACAGCCCAGTCCTGACATACCTGTGTTCATTGTGGAAAAAGAGGGAAAAGGTTACCCTGCTACACGCAATTAAAATTTTTATGTTGCGGTACTGACTAACTGTAATGACTTCTATAGCTTCTCCCGTATTCTCTTTAGAGAAGTGGACAGGCATAGCCTATGCCTGTCCACTTCTCTAAAGAGAATAGCTTCTCCCGTAGCTTTCATAGCTCTAGGCGTTTTGATCAAATATAGGCAATATAGATCTACAGTGTACGTATAAACTGCACTGCTGATATGCCTAACACCTTTTGTCGCCTGTCTGTGGAAATTAAGGTCTGAATTCATAGTAAATATTTTTGATTTTATGACAGTCGTTGAAGAAGCTCACTTATATTTATCTTACACTGCAGCTCTTCGCTCCTCCTGTCATGGCGGGAAAATATGGAAAGCCTAGCAGGGAAACTTCCGGTTCTCAATCACGCTCGTAAGCATGAAACTGCGGGAAAATTATATATATATAATAGGGGCAAAGTGATCTTGAGTCGGACACGATCTAAAGTCAGACAACTTTGGTGTTCATTTGAACAAAATTAATGCAATAAATTCGTCTTTGTCTGTGATTGACAATTAAACTTTTAAAAGTTTTCTTCTATTATATTCAATAATGACGTTAGATTTATTTTTACATTCGCTCATCAAAAGTAATAAAACACGGGAAAATCGAAGATCCGCCAGGTTATTTTTTGATCGATCAAACATCTTATACCTTGCA
>CAJDSM010027010.1:0-19269 GCA_903981925.1 Ostrea lurida | reverse complement strand
TATCTTGTATAGTTGTAAGGATGTGAATGTGTAGTATTGATCTCAGACAGCAGTCACCTGTTATTACAAATTGTCAATAAAAAGGATGTGACATAGGTACAAGCAAATTAATGATATAGTCACTCTGTTTTACTGTCAGTGCTGACATCTAGTGGGAACCTCCCCCAGACACACTCTCCCGACAGCTTCTGTGTAACCGATGCATTTTTCCTCAAGCACCGCCGGGCTACACCCCACCTACACAGACAGATATCAGTTGTAACAGTGTAGTTTACCTATTTAAATTAAGTATATTAAAGAGGTTCTAGGATGAGGTTTGAAGTGATGTCAATATTTGGGAAATGTATTTTTTAATTACTACATTGAAAGAGAATTGGAAATTAAAAAGAAAAATTTGGGTTTTCATGCTTGTTTTCGAGCTACAGTGTTTTAAACATGACCTTTTTGCACTTAAAATTTACTCAAGATTTATTCATTTTAACTCCATTCATCTGTTGGTGTAAACAAACATAAGGAATACAAATCAATCATTCATGAAATAGATACATAATAATGTCTTCTTACAATAAGATATTAAAAAAAAAAAAAAAAAGAAAGATTTATATTTGTAATGAAAATAAATAATGACCTTTCTGCACTTGTATACGGAAAAATCATGATATCGAATTTCAGAGTTAAAAATACATTTTAGAAGTGATGTCAATTTCCTAAAATTCACGTAATATTCGAGTCTTGTCTCAAAATTTAAAATAGAACTTTAAAAAGTGATGAATCTCGGTCAAATTTTTAAAATATTATACTGATTTTTTGCACAAAATTTCGAGTAATTAAATTGGACTTTTTAAAGAATATGTATTCTGTTTGGAAAAATACCTCAACAAAATTAATAAATAACAATATTTGAACTAGTTCCAAGTCTCATCTACTTGTATTATCATTTTTAAAACTGTAATATACGAATAGGGGCATAAAAATAGAAGGTATATTGGATGAAATACAGACTGTAAAATCATGCTTTTTGATTAATCAATCCTTCCGCCACAAAATATAGTCCCTACCAAACCCTTTCAAAATCTGAATTGACACAAAATTTTTCAACTGGACAGGGCTCAGTTGTAAATGTGTAATATGTTTGCACCGATGGGGTCAGTATTGAACCAGTAAATACTTAGTGATAGAGTCCTGCGCAGTTGTTCTCAAAAGCTCATCCTTAAGAAAGTTATAGCGCCTGAGCTTTTGAACACAGCTGCGCAGAATGCCATAACTAAATATTTACTGGTTCAATACTCATTTATTACTGAACGTTATCTAGTTGAAAATTTTTGTATCGGTTTGGCAGGGACTATATTTTATGGCGTAGGGATTGATTAATCGAAAAGTTCTAAATATGCATGATTTTACCGTTTCTATTTCATTCAATATACCTTCTATTTGTATACTTTGGATCTAGTTCAAATATTCTAATGTATTAATTTGGTTGTGTTTTTCCATACAAAACACTGATTCTTAAAAAAAAAAAGTCACATTACTCAAAATTCTGTGCAGAAACCCATGCAATGTTTTGGCCATTAATCAATTAAACAATCTGAACCCCCCCCCCTTAATTTTTTTTTAAAACTTACATTTTAAATTTTGAGACTTTGAAAATTAAGTGAAAATTAAAAAAAAAAAAATCACATTACTCCTAATATGTCTTTTTAAACATTGAAATTCGATATCATGAGTTATTCCATACATCAAGTGCAAAACGGTCATTTATTTTCATTACACGTATTAAACCTTTAATTTATTTTATATCTGTCTTGTAAGAAGACATGATTATGTATCTATTCTGTGTAATGATTCATTTGTGTTGTTTATCTTTTGTTGACAGCAACAGACAAATAAGTCTGTATGAACAAATCTTGAGTAAACTTTAAGTGCAAAAAGGTCATGTTTAAAACACTGTAGCTCGATAACTAGCATGGCAACCTCAGTTTTTCTTTTTGATTTCCCAATTCTCCTTCAATGTAGAAATCAAAAATACACATTCCTAAAAATTGACATTTTTCCAAACCTCAGGTGCCAACCTCTTTAACATATTAGAAATTTAAAATTGTACTTTTTGGCTAAATTAAAATTGAAACTACATATGCCAGAATTTTAAGTGGTGAAAATCAAGTTTGGATTCTGAAAACTTTAAAAGAACTTCTAGTAAATTTGAAATCTCAGAACCTTTCTCGTATCAACAACATCAAACATATGAATTTTCAACATTTTACACTTTACACGACCATTCCGCACGATTTTAACATGATAGACAGTTGCTTCTTCCAAAAGAATAGAAAAAGGAAATATTCATATCTGGTGACCAACCATTCTAGAAATTGCTTTGTTAAACTCTACTTTGATTCTACACTCATGTAAGTTCTGAATATATTAAGTTGATATGAAAGCAATGCTGGAGTTCCTCATTGACAATATCTATGTATTTTTCAGCGATCTGGTCTTCCAACAGTCTGTTGGAATTTTCATGGACAAGAATTGTGCTCCTTTCTTTGCTGACCTGTTTTTATATTCTTATGAGGCAGAATTCATTCAAAATCACGTTTAAAATTCTATGGTCGTTATAACGATTTAGTTTGCCAGTGTGGCTTGCCATTGGGCCAGATGCTGTCTGGTGTGTTTCATAACAATTGTTAAGCCGTTTTTATACACTGATTTGACTACGGATTACTCCGTTTACCTGAACAAGACAGTGGGCTCATGGCGGGTGCGACCGGTTGACATGGTATGGAGGTGTCGGAGCAGGACCAGAATTTGGCTATAAATACGGGGAGAAATGGACCAGGAGCACATTTGGAATTGAGCTGCTGTTGAGTGCAGACCTCATTTATATCGAATTTGCTCAAAGTTACATTAAAACTGTACCACCATGGATGCTGAGAAACTTGCTATGATCGGTGCACTTATTTATTTGTGAGATGACTGTCATATAGGATATCTTGACCTTGATCAAACGCACCAATTTCAAGAGCGACAGAAATTCCCGATGCCAGTAACTTAGAAACTGAAATTATATTTTTGCAATTTCTTCTTGTCAATCTTTTCAGTCAATTTAGAGTAACAACCTGAAGTAAAAAGCTTTCATTTTTCACATTGGTATATTGCATCCTTTTTTTCATTCGTATCAAAATATGTTAAAATGATCTTTGATATCATTGTGGTTAGAACGGATTATTTTGTGTCATTTATTGTAACACGGGAGAGGGCGTTCTAAGTTTAAAGAACTTTAGACAAATCCTTTTGGTATATACATCATAGCAATGAAATATGTTCAATTCAATCCGTAGACACCAACATCAATCTCCAGTGGGTTTTGTTTTATCTATTTATTCATTTTTTTTTTAAAGTTTTGTACGACTTCTATCTAAAATCTATCAGAACTTCTATCAAAGCGATCCGTTCAACTCCGTAGTCAAAAGCGGTATGTCACTAAATCAACTTTAAAACCCCTCCGAGCCAACGCACGCATGCGCGGAACGCCACTCTATCAACGCTCGGTACCGTTCAACCAAAGCTAAAGCAACGCCGGCTTCAGCGGTGCACCGCTAAGGCACCGCCTGTGTTTTCGACTTTTCCCTCCATTTTGTGCGCGGTGACGAGCGTTGTCTAAATTCGGCCCCGTTGAAGTACCGCTCCAACAAAGTTCGAGCGAAGTTTGAGCGGTGTGACCGGGCCTTTACATAATTGGTGGTAGCGGTTTCGGAAATGTCAAGTTTCATTGTAAGAGTACTGTATTGGCATCATTGCTGTTTTCCTTTATGGATGGAAACTTGTCTAATATTGACGACATTGACAGAGAAGTAACTGATTGAAAAACAGAAATTTAAAAAGTGAGAGTTTTGATATACCACAAAAACATCAAGTGTTGATATAGAGTGGGGTAAAACTTTTACCCCTTGGTTACATTCTGACAGACCACCTCGAGACTCAGAGTTTGTGTGTCATAGAATATCTGAAATAGATTATCATGGTGAGGTTAAACCTAAATTACGCTCGACAGAGAAAGTTAAATTTCACTTTGATGATACAGAATGTCTCTTTCAGTAACACTGATAGCGGTAACGATGATCATTTTAATTAAACGTCAACACCTACTTCTCAATATTTGCCGGAATCAAATATAATAGGCCGGCGTCTAAATGAAAGAGTCAACAATATTGGTACTACAAACCTTGCAGACAAGAACTTAAAATCTACCATTAAGCCAGCGACATTTGGTGGCAAAGGATCTTGGGGGGAGATTATCGTTCATATTTTGATGCGTGTGCTATGTCAAATAGCTGGACAGAACGCTATTTAGCAGTTTCCCTACGAGGACAAACATAGGGTGTACTAGGAAACTTGTCTGGCACATAAGGATGATACGGATGACTACATATTACTAGTTAATGCATTAGAAGAAATGTTTTCAGCCTCTAACCAAAATGAATTGTACAGAACTCAGCTGCGACAGCGCAAAAAAAAAAATGCAACTGAAACGTTTCCTGAGTAGGACAGTCTATTGGAAGACTCGCCAATTTAGCCTATCCAACGGCTCCAGGACACGTTAAAGAGACCTTAGCAAAAGAGCAATTCACCGATGCTAGATATTCGACTCTTGAAGATATGAGATTGAGAGTATAGCAAGCGACACCATTGAATTCCAACGATGCAATGGGATATGCCGTGGAATTAGAGGTGTTATGAAAATCGGATCGTAAGATGTTAGATTCACAAACTCATTTACGACCAATGCACTCTGAAAAATTAGATTTTGGCAAAAATAATAATATTGGTGTTAAATCAGTTAAAGCTAGTGACCTGCTGACTTTTAATGGACGAAATAGCAAAGTTAATGAATTAAAAGCTATTAATATTTCTAGAATTAGTATATACATGTACAAGAAACAGGCGATGTTGTTTGTGTGGATCAGAGTACTACGTATCATTTTCGTGCTGACTGCCCACAAGAGATGAAAATTTTCAAAAATAAGTCAGGAAATTTCAAAAAGATTCTCCACAAACAAACATTACTTCTAGCAAAGCGCAAATAGGCGTCAACCAAAACGACCCAGAAGCGGGTATGTACCCTAAAGCCCTAGTTCACGGGATAGAAACAAATTTGCTTATTGATACGGAAGCTACTTTGTCGGTGTAGTCTAAAAGAGTTTATAAAGAAATAGAAAAAAAACCCAAAGTTGTATCATACTGATCAAAAAGTCGCCTCTGCGATTGGAACTGATCTGTCTGTCATGTAGTAAAAACGTCTACCAATATCAGCTTTGGCAATGTCATCTACAATCAAAATGTCATAGCTGTGGATTTATCTTTAGACGGCGTTATCGGGCTGGACTTCATGAGGACATATGATAGTACAATTAACATTAAAACGGAGAATTTTAACTAAGTGAAAAATGCTACAATGTTGAATAAATTAGTAACTTAAGTTGTAACCGGATCACTTCAAAGGAAGTTGTCAATATTCCGGCAAGAAGTGAAATCGTGATATATTACCGTGTCACAAATTCACATGAGCATTGTCAAACGAAGGATGTTTTAGGTTTAATCGAACCTCCAGAACGATTTCTCAAACCTGGGAGAGCAGTATTAGCAAAATTAGTAGGCTACTTAAAGGATGGAGAAGTGCCAGTTCGTATGATGAATCCTTCCCATGGCCACCAAACTTTATATCTAGCTTGAAAATACGGATATATATTAAATTGCAGTTGAAAAATTAAAAATTAATTTCAAAATTAAGGATTATCTCCCTCAGGCATAGCTCGGATCCTTCGAAGTATTTGGCGTCAGTCTTTGGCACTCCAATTTTCAGCACTTCATTTTTTTTTAATTACATGTTTCAGATTTCCAACAGATCGTCCTCCGGTATGAGCATCACTAAAGAAACATAGGTTGTCGAAATGCGCATCTGGTGCATCAAAATATATCACGTATACGATCAACATCTAGGAGCGTTTGTTGCAAAGTTGAGCACAGTGACACACCACCCATGTCAGCGCAAGTACTAGTGAAAAATGTAGCGGTAAGTCTGTTCACCTACAAGATCTTTCCCAACAATCTAAATCTAGGTTGACCTATACTAATGAAGAATATAAATCAAATTTTTTCTATTAGTATATGTGCCAACATTTTGGCCACACCAGATGAAAATGAAGATTTAGGAGGTACTGCATTAGTGAAACACGCAATTGACACCAACAATGCTCGTCCGTTGAAAGAGCACCACATCATTTAGAGGATGAACTTCCTTCTGATATTATGAGAATACCCCAGAACACGTGGGTTTGGGAATTGCAAGAAAAATTGGAAGAAGTACACACCACTGTGTAAAAAATGTGCCAAGGTAATATTCAAAGGAAGTGGTATCATAATAGGAAATTTAACTAGCAGTCATTTAAATCTGGTGATTGGGTTTATGTTTATTTTCCAAGAAGTCGAAAAAAAATGTGCCAATATGATATTCAAAGACATAAGTGGTATCATGATAGGAACTTCATTTGATCGGGTTTATGTTTATTTTCCAAGACATCGAATTGGAACGTCTCAAAAATTTTCTCCATACTGGCAAGGTCCCTTTGAAGTCATTGAGAAGTGTTCCAGTGTTACATAAAAAGTAATGTTGCGGACCTAAAGGAGCACACTAAGTCATTCATACTGACCGCATACAACCTTTACTTCGACAAATGTAGATCTGTCTCCCATTTATGGTGTTGTGGAAAAGTGTTCAGTGTGAAGCACTGAAAACAGACGACATAGAAAGCTAATATGTTTTAGATAAGATTGGATCATCTTGTAGATCATGCCAAAAAACGAAGACCACTCCCAAGATTTTAAGGAAAGAAATACCTATCCATTTGGTTATTATAATAAAAGTTACTTTTGCATTTAGTCTGCCTATCGGAGGACGCATATTTTTCTAAGGCGTGGGTAATATGATGAAACTTATATAGAGCGGATTGAAACATACTTTATGATTAATCAATTAGACGATGTAATTATTATCCATTCATCCAATCACAATCTTAGTATAAGTAGCCAATCACTGGGCAACAACCAGAGTCCGGAGTGTATAAATAGAGCCATCCTCAGTTAGTATGTTGGTACTCGAACTCGATTGAAGTCTTTTGACTGTGATATCGAGTTGGTATTCAGGACAATTTTGGGATTGTGTCGGAAAGCAACAATATTGTTCGCTAGACCACTCAGCTCCAAAGCTTCGTCCCTTAGTATCTTTGTGACTGAAATGTTCTTTGTGACTTGTATCTGGGATAGTGTACATATCTTGGTGACTTTTCCAGGCGATAGGGCGGTAGAAGGGGTAGTGTCTTGGTGACTTCGGTGATAGGGTGTTAGAAATTGTGTAGATTAGGTTACTCCATACTGTGTCGGGAAACAATAGAATTTTTAAGTTATACCACTCAGTCCGTAGCTATACTTAATTAGTTAGATTGGTGATTTCTTATATTAATTCATTTGATCGTTCTTTACTGTTAGTTCTGGGTTTATTCAATAATTATCCAGATAGGACCGAGGATAATATTATTTCGGGTTTTAGTCAGTTAGTCTATCCTGGTTTCATTATTAACGTTCATGATTAGAACTTGATTTCTTAGGAAAGGAAACCTAAGCGAACTCAAATAATTATTTAATCATCTGTAAGATAAAAGCGTTACAGTATTACTCTGCTTGTTTGCATTTCTGATATTTTGGTGAAGAAGGAATACAACTAAATTACTGTATCATTAATGTTGTGTAAGCTAGCTAAAATTATTCAAAGCACTACAAAAAAATATTCTGTCTACTGTAACACATTGCCAATGCTATTAAAAATGTTTGAACAGTCTGACAGCTTAATGATGCAGTCAATCGCCTAGAATATAAAGTGTGTTATCATTACCTGAGCATAAAAGTCCAAATTTCATTTTTTTTTCCTTATATAATCAACCACCTTTTTTTACAATATGACGGTTACTTGCTTTTTCTTCCTTTGCACGTTCGGCCCTTTTTCTCAAGTCGGTCCTCGAGGATAAAACACTTCGATATATCGCTTAGTACTGAATATATTATACTCTCTTATAAGTCGATTCGCCTATAAGTCGGTTATGTTTTTTGGGTTTGTTTTTTTTTAGATCATTTTGGAGGATTTTGTCTTTGACGCGCTTGTAAGTCAACCTATAATTTTTTGTCAGAATCGGCTGACAATTTCAAATCGATTTTGCCCCTGTTTCAAATATATGTTTAGAACTGATGCCGGTATTTAATTATTCTTTCTCAAAAAATCAATATCATGTCAATCTCTAATTATTTATATTACCTGTGTTCAATAATATTGTTTATATGAGATCGATATCCTAACCTCTATTCTCAACAAACTGCGTTTGTTTAGTCCATGTTTTTCTTCTGTAAGAGTCATACCCCTTGTTGTATTGAAGGCAAGTCTTTGTTCACGGTTTCTGAAATATTAGTATTTCTTCGCTCAATTCCTGGTAAAACTGGTGAGTCTCCCAGTCTTCAAACAGGAGTTCACCAGGATCCTCCTGCCAATCTTCTTCACCATCAGCCTGTATTGACGGAGGCTTCTCACATGATGGTTCTATGGGTGTTTCATTCTAATCAGTCGTTTCTTGACTAGGGTGTTATCTTTTCATATGCCACACCAACACAATCTTTTTGCTTAAAGCTTGATCACAGCGATCACATTCAAATTTTCTCTTGTTGATGTAAATTGGCGAAGTAAACAATGCGTTAAACGTAATCAAAGCCCCCCCCCCCCCCCCCAAAAAACACAAAAAAAAAAAAACAAAAAAAAAACAAACAAAAAAACCCAACATATATACAAAATCAAGTGTAGGGCAACACGGACCTTCGACAAAAGCGAAGGCAGGATCAGGTGTCATGGAGGAGTAAGCATCCACAGTGCTGACCGGTCACACTCGCCATGAGCCTGTAGTCGACACAAAGTAAACGGGGTTAACCGTCGTCAAATCTAGTACGAAAATGAGTCTATCAAAGGGTATGAAACTAATCAGTCAACACATATGACTTAAAGATAATTTGTAATCACAAACAATGTCATTATAGCGACCGTAGAATTTGCGAAATGATGACTTTTTAAACGAGATTCGTTATAACCCTGCAACATCAACTTTTTTTGTTAGTAGTTGGCCTCGCTTTAAAAAGTCATCATACGCATGGCATACGCAATCAAACGTCCACTCAAACTCCCTTCCTTTTTCTGGTAGTCGAAATAAAGGATTTACCATGCTAGAAAATCCAGCCATAAATCTTTGGTAATAGCTGCACAGGCCTATAAAAAAAATTGCAGCTCACTATCATCAATCGGCACTAGCCACTTTTCTACAACAGCTATTTTCTGGGATACGACTGAACTCCGTCATCAGAAACCTCATAATAAAGAAACAAAACTCCCTTTTTAAATAAGGTGCATTTTGCAGCTTTGAGTTTTAGATCTGCAACTTTGTCAATAGTTGTTCTAAGTTTCGAAGCATTTTATCAAATGTTTCACCAAAGATGATATCATCAATATATACCAAACATATATTGAAATTTAGTCAAGTCAAAACTACTTCCATGAGCCTTTTGAACGTTGCTGTACTGTTACAGAGTTCAAACGACATCATCGCAAACTGGAAAAGACTATTTCTGGTCACAAACGCTGTCTTTGGTTTATCTGCCTAATCATTTCAACTCGCCAGTAACCCGAGTGAAGATCTAAAGTGCAAAACCAAGAAGCTCATTCGATTCCAGTCGATCTTGGGATTCATCAATACGCAGTAAAGGATAAGCGTCCTTTACCGTTTTACAGTTCAAGAACCAATAATCAACACAAAACCTTTTTGTGCCGTCATTTTTCTCAACAAGCACAACCCCAGCAGCTCAAGGACTGGATGAGGGTTCTACGATGCCTTTATCAATCACGTTTTTCATGCCTCTTGATCAACGAATTCTGCAGCATGATGCGGTAACCTTCTGGGAGGTTGCTTTTTCTCCTTCTGTATTAATATAGTGCTTTATCAATAATGTTCTTCCATAGTCATCTTTGTTCTTTGAAAAAAAAAAAATGACTGAACTTGATTAGAAAACTTTTCACTTTTGTCGTCTTTTCCTCTGATGACTCATTTTGTTCTATCAAACAATTTGTTTAAAGCTCAGGAAGGGTCTCTGTTTCCCAGGGCATTACATTATTAACCATGCCTTATTTTTCTTACCAGAGATGTCAAGCCTATCGCTGTTCTTAAAGATTGTCTGGGACTGACTAGATATGTTCATCAGTCTAACTACCATCATAACTGAGATGAATTGACAATTAGAGATCTAGCTACCACTATCCTGACACTTAAAACAGGGTTCAATCAACAATGGAATCTGTGGTAATTTTGGTAGGTCAAACATTTGACCCGAACATACCATTTCCCCTCTAGGAGGAATTGATATGGTTTCACACAGACTCACACGAAAGCAACCGATATATCCTTGTAATTCTAATTTATGTTCTACCCCATGAACATACATCTTGGACTTACATATACGTCGACAAACTGATCTTTGGCTATCATCTCAGTAACTTCAATGGGATATGTGAGATGTGCCAAGCGTCGAATGCTTTCGTCAAATTTTGGTAAAGATTCGTTTTTCTCTAAGCATAGCCCGATAGAGTTCAGACTCCAATGCGTCACACAGCTCCATATAAGTAAAAGTCTATTAGAACCTGGTCGCCTATTGCCAAGGATATTTTGAGCTTGTCCTCTTAATGAGACTGCAAGGTACAAACTTTTCTGGTATAAGTTTCACAAGTTGATATCGTTGCATGCTTCAAAATGGACTTTATAATCTATCCAAGATCCAGATCCATCATACGTTGCTGGTTTCATTACTGTTTTACCGTATGAATATTCTTTGGACAGTGCATTTGAATCATTATTACTCATACCAGGAGTAGGTAGATGTCTATATTTTGGTTCCTGCGCTGGATTCTGGTTCTTTGACGAAGTATTTGTGGAAGAAGCTGATGAAGATACCGCACACCTAGTATTCAAGGGAAGGTGTCTCAGTAAAAATGGTTGTCTCATTGTACCGGAGCGCGACAGCTTATTTTCTGTATCCTTCGGCAAAGTTCGATCTACGGTATGTTTATCTTTGAACAGTGTATAACCCGGCTCTGGATATTTCATTGTCCAGCTGCATCTCCTGTGTTCCTTGGTATTATGCAATTTAATTCATTTAAACTGTTGTCTGGGTTTCTGTATCTGGTACCACTGAATACTTGGTAGTCTGAGGTGTAGATCGTATTTTTTTCTATTTTTTCTCTGAGCTTTTCCCTTCTGGTATCTATGGCGCTGATATGAGGTCAGCTGATAATTCATCCCTCCTATCACATATTCTGGTATTATTAATTTGTTACTCGGTTTTCTGGTATTCTATAACTGTGAAACGAATTTGGTATTGCCTTTTTTTCATGTGTACATTTCTTTATTAGAATTTAAGTTGTGAATCGGAAGTGGATTGAAACCTACCAATACACTGACCAATCAAATAGCTAGATTTTAGCCAATCATAACGCTCAATTATTATCCAATCGGAGCGACGCAGTATGATATAAATACCGTGAATCAAGTCAGTCTACTCTCAATCATGATAAAGACAACATCCGGTAAGAAGAGAAAACGTAACAATTGTAAGGTATAGACGTGACTGAACCCTTAATCAGCTGATACCAAAATGTAACGTGTTTATCTGAACATACATTGATTAATCAGGGTCCTTTATAACGGATATCTAATTTTCCTTGTACCCTGTCTGGGTACGATGATTAACAATAGAGATTTTTCTATAACTCTGTCCGAGTATGATGATATGTTTATAATTAGGGGTCAATTTAAAGATGTTTTACCGGGTGCGACTGGGTAACATTCTTTGTATAGGGTTTCTATTAATATATGGAATCAGGAACCTCAATCTAATAAGATCTACTACCTCCTGACTCCCAAAGTAATTCCTCAAATATATCTGTCTTTAAGAAGCTAGAAGTGGTAAATGAGTTACATACATGAAAACTTTGTACTAATTCCAGCTGATAAAGGAAGTAACAACATTGTCTTTGTTTGTAAAAGTTACTATTATACTTGTCTTTTTAATGAACTAGAGTTTACTTCAACATCTGGGAGTCCTACTTATACTCCATGCAATCTTACTAAAGAATCACCTTTCTGTTTTAAATACTTTCAATATTCCAAAGAATCAGGATCAATTTAAATTACCATATCTTTACTGGATTCCGGAATTGCATAAATATCCTTACAAAGATACATCGCTGGTTCCAGTAAGTGCTCTACCAAGCCTCTATACTTATTACTAACTAAACTAATAACAGTTGTTAAAAAGCCACTTCAGAGATACTGTTTCACTACATATTCCAGAGGTGGTGTCAATCAGATGTGGATTCTCGAAAACTCTAAAGAGCTTTTCGAAAACTTTAAGTCACGAGTTTTTGCTAAAATTTACTACATCAAAACATATGATTTCTCCACACTTTATACAACAATTCCTCACGATAAATAAAAACCTAGATTTTTTTTCAAATAATAGATAAATGCTTTCTAAACAAAAACGGCACCTGAAAATACAAGTTTCTGGTCGTTGGGAAACAAGATACATGTACATATTTTGTTAGAAACCACTCTGATTGCCCATTCAAGTACTACTCTGAAGTAAATATTAAAAGCATGTTTGGGTTCTTATCGATAATATTTATGTAGTCTTTGGAGACCATGTCTTCCAACAATCTGTTGGTATTCCTATGGGCACTAATTGTACCCCCTTATTGGCAGACTTGTTTTTATATTCATACGAAGCAGAATTTATTTTTTTTCAAAACTGTTGCGGGATAAAAAAAAAAAAAAATTGCCGTGTCCTTCAATCTTACATAAAGATATATTATAGATGATGTCTTATCTATTAACAATCATAGTTTTCATAATTATGTCCATTTGATATATCCCGACGAACTCGAAATAAAGGTCAAGGACACCACAGAATCTGACATATCTGCTTCATATCTCTATATTTTACTTAATATTTACTCTAATGGCAGACTGACAACTACATTATATGATAAGCATGATGATCTGAACTTTGCAATTGTTAACCTTAAATCCTTTTGTATGATTACAAATTATCACCAAGTCATATGTTGACTGATTTGTTTCATACCCTTTGTTAGACTGTAATTTTTTGTACTAGATTTGACGACGGGTAATTTAGTTTACTTTGTTTGAAGACTGACAGTGGCTGCACGGCGGGTGAGACCGGTTGGCAGAGGAATGATTACTCCTCATGGCACCTGATCTGCCTTTTGCTTTTGTCGGAGGTCCGTGTTCCCTACACTCGACTTTATATATATGGTTGGTTTTTTTTTGTTTATTATGATTGTTAACACATTGTTAACTTCACCAATTTATATCTTATATAACCATTTCCCGCTGGTGAGCTATTAAAAAGTCCCTACCCTAAATTCTTAATTTTCTTTAATCATTACCAACCGCTCTCTACAGACTTCACGGCTATTCTGCCACAGCTGCCAGGTCCTATATACTCTTGGAACAATTCATTTCTAAGGGGTGTCAGGTTATTTCATGGGTGTGTTCTATTACGTTTCACAATAATAATTTACCTATTCTGCATATCAAAGCTACACATTTCAATATTCAGCAGCAGTATAGAACAAGATGTGTTCAGAATACACTTACCCAAGGGGGGCATAGGGCGACCACCGTGGCTTTCCATTTCTATTTCTCTCCAGATCTTTCCTATTTGTTGTGCTTCCGACGTTAAATCTCGTCTCTAGGTGTTTTTCGGTCTACCCCTCTTCCTGTGGCCCTGGAGATTCCATTCTACTCCTCTTCCTGTGGCCCTGGGGATTCCATTACAGAGCATGGCGTGTCACATTTCCCTGGGGATTCCATTCCAGAGCATGGCGTGTCATATTTGTGTTTTCCTTTCTCAATGTGTGGCCAATCCACCTCCATTTCCTTGATGTTATTGTTTGCATGACCGGTTCTTGTTTGGTCCTTTGCCACAAGTTCTTATTGCTGATCTTTTCTGGCCACTTGATTCCTATATGATGTTTCTTAGGCATCTGTTTATAAACACTTGTATAGGTTTGGTGGAAGCAACTGTTGATCTCCATGTCTGTGATCCATAAAGAAGAACTGATTTTACGTTTGAGTTGAAGATTTTGATCTTTGTTGATGTTCTGAGAGCTTTGCTCCTCCAGATTGGTTTAAGGGTTGCAAAGGCTTGTTGTGCTTTCTTTTTCCTTGCTTGTGTACATTCATCGGTCCCTCCTGATGTGCTGATAATCGACACTTCGAAGTCGGTAAATTGCCCGACATCTTCGATTTTTGCACCTCTGACTTAAGTTTTATTTGTATTGTTTGCAATTATCCTCATAGATTGTCTTGGTTGGATTGATGTTTAACCCCCAACTTTTTTCGCATCCGATTAAAAGTTGGAATCTTTTTCTTGTGAGTCTTGGTGACGATGTGAAAGTTGACAAATATCGTCTGCAAACAAATGATCCATACATGTGATAATTTTCAACCCCAAATCTGTACAATGCCTTTTAACAAGCGTGATTCTGAATGAAAAATCTGTACACAAGTTTGCAAAATATGGTACAAAATCTATGCAGACGAATTACCAATTATAAAATGTTTCGTATCATACGTCTATAAAAGTATTAAGCTGAGAAGTGTTTGCACTATTTTCATAATTTGATTGTATATATGTGACATAAAATTTCTATTAGTTGTATTGTAATTCCGAACTATTTCAATACGCGCAAGTATATGTAGAAGTGGTTATGTCTAATTTCTTGCACCGTATTTTGTAGATTGTACATAATCAAACAATTGTGGGGTCTGCTTCCAGCATATCGTTCGTAAAGTCGCGTGTTTTTTGTACTTATATGGCGAATAAACTGTTTGATAGGCGCTCAACATCCTATATTATATCAGAGACATATATATATATGTTATATATGTCTCTGATTATATTTGTTCTGTTGTTTATTCTCTGGAGATACTTAGAATAGAAATGTTTTATGTTCGGATAATATAATATACGAAGGAGAACATAACTTTTAAGTTTAAACACTTCATCATTTCTAATATTTTTTTTGCATACATACCTTGCATTTGCGATTAGAAAGATTAGAGGAAATTCGGATGATCACATTTGGTGACACACTAAACTTAAAATTGAAGTTATCATAGATTTTTTTTTATTAATTATTCTTACAGAGCATTTAAAAATTAAGGTTATAAAAACGTGTTCAAAGTCTTAGAAGATGTTTTCTAGGAAATTGGTCTGTTTATCCTCATGATTGCGATGTCTATACTGCCTAGTGATTCAATTTTTGTATACCTGTAATTTTGAAACAACATCAAAGGCAATGGCAATTATCTATGAAATGGTTTCATCTTAAAAAAACCCATTTATTTGACCTACTGTGGACACACATTTTGTCCGTGATCTATCAAGCATATCGAAGTCCTGCAGTACACAAATGGGTAGTCTAATCAAAACAATGGACTTTAACTATGGTGAATTAGCTGTTAGACATTTACACAATTCATCATTTAGCGTGAATTTTGATGTACAGGATTGACAGCGTGAATGGGGTTGAAAAAGTGTATTTTTTTGTACAGTCTGTATATACATATCACATGTAGGCCTATGCAAATCATACTCATGGAAGACTTGACATTATATATAAAGTCACACTAGTCTATCTGACCATTTTAGACCTGTCTGAGAGTCAGGACCCGAGTGACTCAGAAACTTGTCACCTGTCAATTTCAGAAGATTTAAAACTACATATTGCAATTTAATCTCAATATGTAAAACATTGCAGCTCAATCGCTGCCCTAGAGCTGCCCTACATCAACCGGAGCCATGGTTTAAACAAAACTGAATCTACAACACAGGAATTTGCTTGCATATTATCATTTTTGAGGAACTGTGAACGTGCAGTTGAGAAGAGACTTTTAAAGAATTTTCTCATCCACGTACATAAAAGATATGAAATGATAATAATTTTGTCAGTTTCTTTTTGAAAGAGAACATGATCGACATACATTTATACACCGGATACTAAGTCAATATTGGGAGATACTGAGTCAGTATTGGGAGAGTATACATGATAAATGAGTCAATATTAGAAGTTATCAACATGACAATAGTGAGTCAATATCAGGAATTATTTTTTCTTGTTCTTCAGACTTTCTAGGTACATCCCTAGTGATTTCTGAATGGATTCCTTGGTAATGTAGTCCCTGAAATAACAGATATCCTCCTCCTTTCTTTTTCAACAATTTTTCTATCGTAGGTCTTCTGATCTCAGTTTTACTCAGCTGCCTGGCAAAACCTGACGGAAACAAATCCAAAGTTTACACTGTGGTAATGCAGGCTGAACTAAAAAGCTGGGCTTGTCTATAGTACAAGTATAAATTCTGTCTATTAACACAATTGCAAAGACACAGTTGTATAATGTCAAGGAGACGCATTTGTGTGAATCAAAATGTTGCCGCATAAACGTACAGTGCTTCTTGATACATTGCCAACTTTTGTAAAAGACCAATTTGGGCAGTAAGGCAGGGGTGGCAATATAATGAATTCACTATAACTGACAGTTCAATTTAGCAGTCAAAGGAAATTCATTCATAAATAATAATAATAATAAAATACACTTATATAGCGCCTTATCTAAAAATACTCTAAAGGCTGTACAACATACTAAATTTTAAATTAAACTTTCAAAGAAAACATAGAATACAAAACGAAAATACCTTACAGATTTAAAACATGAATGCAACATAATGTCATAAATAGATAAAAAGTACAAATCAAGACAATTTAAAGTATAAAATATGATGCAGGATAAACGTCCTAAATATGTGAAAAACAATAAGTAATCTAAAACACAAACGTCATGTATTTGGGCTACATTCTGTATATAAACATTTGATACAAGTAATCTCGAGTTTTATATTTAAACAACAAGGCAAACAAAGCATAGCATCCCCTCGCAACAATAGTCAATAGTGACCTTTGACTTAAAAATCAATAGGGTTTATTTACCCATCCATGGGCAACATTTGGTAAAGGTTTGATGATTCTCTGATGAATGCTATGTCCACTATCTTGTTCCCAAGATTTAAGTCAATAGTCAATAGTGACCTTGACCTTTCACCATTGACCTTGAAAATCAATAGGTTCATCTCTCTCCATGGGCAACATTTGTGAAAAGGTTTGATGATTCCTGATGAATACTGAGTCCTGTATCTTGTTCACAAAATTTTAGTCAATAGTAATAGTGACCTTGGCCTTTGACCTTGAAATATCAGGGTTCAATCCTCTCTCCATGGGCAACATTTTGTGAAAGGTTTGATGATTCTCTGATGAATGCTGAATCTTCTATCTTGTTCACAAGAATTTTAGTCAATAGTCCATAGTGATCTTGACCTTTGACCTTGAAAATCAATAGGGTTCATCCTCTGTCCATGGGCAATATTTGTGGAGGTTTGATGATTCTCTGATGAATTCTGAGTCCTCTATCTTGTTCACAAGAATTTTAGTCAATAGTCCATAGTGACCTTGACCTTTGATCATTGACCTTGAAAATCAAAAGGGTTCATCTTCTCCATGGGCAACATTTGTGGAAGGTTTGATGATTCTCAATGAATGCTGAGTCCTCATCTTGTTCACAAGAATTTTAGTCAATAGTCCATAGTTACCTTGACCTTGAAAATCAA
Organism: Ostrea lurida; assembly: GCA_903981925.1. Classification (NCBI taxonomy): domain Eukaryota; kingdom Metazoa; phylum Mollusca; class Bivalvia; order Ostreida; family Ostreidae; genus Ostrea; species Ostrea lurida. Next base: position 1,393 of record CAJDSM010027010.1, on the reverse strand, counting down.
TAGGGTTCATCCTCTCTCCATGGGCAACATTTATGGAAGGTTTGATGATTCTTGATGAATACCCTTGCTTTCTATCTTGTTCACAAAGTTCCAGACACACACACACGGACACACATCCGCACGGCAGCTTAGTATAATCCTCCTCCGCAACTAGTTGCGAGGAGATAATTATTCGTTATTAACCTGGATTCCTTCCTCTCTCGAAATACAGGTGTGATTACGGATAGATATTAGGTAATTGGCATCATTATCAAGGGTAAACCCTATCACATTTGACCATTTGTTTGCAAAAATTGGTGGATATGGTGTTTTGCGGGGTTGGCATTAACATGGGGAGAAATCTCTTCTTGTGGATTTGCAGGCAACAAGTGGGGGGAGGGGCAATGTATCAAGGGAACACTGCATAATGTTATTGTTGAATTATTGCATTGTAAATTTGCTTGGGTACCTACTAGGTATTTTTAACCACTTTTTCATTTCCTCCTGGGCAGCACTAACTAATTCCTCATGGGGAACGATTTTGTCGATGAGGCCGATCTTTAAAGCTTCATCCGTCTTGAACAAAGATCCTAGCTGAAGAGCCATTTCTGCTTGTCTAAAACCTATGGTGTTCAGCATGGTGTCAACAATCCTGTCAACAAATCAAAAATCAAACAAAGGACTATTAACAAGTAAAGCTATTGTATATGTAAATCAGAAATTACAGCAGTTACAGTTACATGTACATACCAAAATGATGGATCTATTTCCTGAAAGATGAAAATGATTGCAATATACATAAGCTGTCTCCTGACAAAACATCCTCATCTGTATCTGTTCTGTCAGCTTGAGCTGTAGCCAATAGCTGCTGCCATTTTAGGATTTATATCCAATCACTTACTAATATCCTTTTACATCTTATTAGTACAAAAGAATAGGATTTTTACCCAGTGTGCAAGGAATAATAATTTTCCACAAAATACAAAGTTGCAGAGGGAAAAGAATAACTCATGCATGCATTGATCAGATTGAATTCAACTCCTTGATCCGCTTCTCTCTCTCTCTTTTTTTTTTATATTGTTGCTACGTGAGGTAGCAACAATATAAAAAACTGAAAAAGAGTGGATCAAGGACCAAGTTTTATATCAAATCTAAAAATATAACGGATCAAAATGCAGAAAAAATAACAGGACGTGGACTGACAGATAGAGGGGAAACCTAGTCACTGGTAGGGACTAATGATGGTCATTTCAAATAACATTACATACCAGATGTACTGCACTGATCCCAATGGTGAAGTTAGGGGCCATTATTCTGTAGTCACAACATAGAGACATCAGGCAACCTGCACCTGGGTTGTGTCCCTGTAATACAAATTATCAATCGTGATGACATTTATACATCATGTGATGAC
>CAJDSM010027007.1:9529-25156 GCA_903981925.1 Ostrea lurida | reverse complement strand
CTCATGCAAAGTACCAGAGGAGGTTAGAGGAGAAGGCAGAAACAACATTAGAATTCGAAGAAAGAAGGAGATGATGAAAGAATAGGAAAGGGAAGAAAAGTTAAAGAAACTCAATGAAGAAAGGAAGAGAAAGATACATGAGAAGGAGAAAGAAGTGAAGAAAACTTAACAGGAACTAAAGGAAGAACTGACAAAAGCCACAAATGTTTTGGGAGAACCTAATAATAAATTAATTCAAGCAATCAAGAACAAAGACTTCTTCTCCAGAATCACTAAACCGATTTCAACTAAACTTGGTACAAATCATCCTTGGGTGGAAGGGATTCAATTTTTTAAAATGAAGGACCAGGTCCTCATTAAATAGGTGATAATCACGAAAACGCAAAAATAAGATGGTGTCATTTAAAAATCTCCTCAAGAACCACTGAGCCAGAAAAGCTGAAATTTATATGAAAGCTTTTTGATGTACTGGGGATTCAAGTGTGTTCAAATCATAACCCCCGGGGGTTACGGTGAGGCCACAATAGGGGATCAAAGTTTTACTGTTTTGAATGTGAATATATAGGAAAATCTTTAAAACTCTTCTTCTCAAGAAGAATTGAACCAGATGAAACAATATTTACTCAAAAGCTTCATGATATAAAGTAGATCCAAGTTTGTTCAGATCATGCCCCCATGGGGTAGGAAGGGGTCACAATAGGGGATCAAAGTTTTACATGTTGATATAAAGAAAAATCTTCTCCAGAACCACTGGGCCAATTTCAACCAAAATTGGCACAAATCCTTGGGTAAAATGGATTTAAGGTTGTTCAAATGAAGGGTCGGGTCCCCATCAAAGGGGAGATAATCACAAAAATAGCATGGTGGGATGTAAAAACTTTTCAACAACGCTGAGCCAGAAAAGTTGAAATTTACACGAAAGCTTCCTGACATAGAGTATTTATAAGTTTGTTCAAATAATGAACCCAAGGGAGATGGTGGGGCACTGAAGGGAATCAAACTTTACATAGGAAAATTCTTTAAAGATATTCCTTGACCTATATAATCTAGGGCTTTCAAATTTTAACAGCAAGAAATTCAATTTGATGCAGTTATATGTGTCTCGTTACCTTGAACTGGCAGTTTGAACTACTTTTAATTAAGGAAAAATTAACATACACAATTTTTCTTAAACTACTCAAGATAGACCTTTCATATTTTGTATACTTGCTTCATATGACAAAACCTTTTATTTTATACCATAGCCTTTGATTTTATGACATTGAACTCTAAGTTTGACCTACTTTTATGATGACAGAATCTTTTGAATATACCTTAAACTATTTCAAGCAGGATTTCCATACTTTGAATATAGATTCCTTTTGGCAAAATCTTGTTTTACTTATATTTTGAACTTGTGACCTTGACACCTTATAGTTTGACCTACTTTAAAAAAAATGTTGCATACTAGAATTGTTTGAGATAGAGCTTTCGTTATTTGTAAATATATTTCTTATGGCAAGATCGTTCATTTCATAACATGAAGTATGACTTTGTGCCCTTTAACTTAACCAGAACAGCAAGGTGGTGTTGGTCATATTGGTGTTTTAGGCATACCTGTGTTATATGAATTCATTCTCAGTTATGTTGTGATCCTTTTGGCAACAATATGGGGTGAACATTTTCACAGGAATAAAGATTGATGAAAATTCTTTTTAAAATTACCACTTCTGAACCAGGACCAAGGTCACTCAGGTGAGCGATGTGGCCCATGGACCTCTCGTCATGTTCTCTTGAGTGAAACTGTAGGCCCAATAATAATGGATAACTCAGTTTTCAAATTGTTTATTTAATTCCAAAAATATAATACATAATTTAGGAAATTGTTTTACGTTGAAATCTTCAAACATAAAACAAACTGTGATTTCAAAAAACAAATAAATTACTAGTACACAAACAGTGTACAATCGTCGAGTTAACATTCATTCATGGTAAAACAGAACTTTCCGGGGGTGTACTTTACATACAACTCATGCGATGAATGTGACAAATATGCAATACAAAATAATGAACTTTTAATCCCCTGAAGTTCCTCAAAGTAACAACATCTGACATGAGGTTATATAATGTGGGAAAGATACAATGCAACAAACGATATCATGATAAATAACAAAACTATTTCAAAAGGCTATTGTGAAATTTGAAAAGGTGTCATGACAATTTACAATAACAAATGCAGTGTCTGTTGAAATTGGAGTTTTGTGGGAAGGGTTCAATAAGAATAATAAAGCATGTACATGTATGTTAATTAGAAAAGTGTTTGTTAAATTGAAAATATTCGCGCTGCACAGCTGCATCTGACATTTAGTTTCACACATTCTTTAGTCACACATTAACAACTTTTTCTTGATCTAAATTATGAAACCCTTACAGAGATACATGTATAGGGATATATTTACAAAACAGTCACAAAATTGAATATTATTTACAAACTGTGACCCATTCGTTATATACACACGTCTGACATACGACGTAACAACACCAGTGAAATTTACAGTCGCAGCGTTCTGTCCGCCTCACTCTCAGTGTGTTATAGCCACGCCCACAACACAGTGTTTCACAGTTGTCTGCCCCTGAACTTGTCTTATTGCAAAGTCTTCCAGAGGTCCCCGGTGAATCTACTTCAGGATTCGGGTCACAATAGTTCGGAGATTGTTCGTAGAAAAGAAGATCTGTTTTTCTGGTGTACTTTCTAATCCTCTTGTAATGTGTTTTCACTTTGTTCAGTACGTCCACCTAAATTGATATGGATATTATATTCAAAATCATATTTCTACTTTGAAATTTGGGGAGAAGATTAAACTTGCTTCGAAATTGATTCACTTGTACTTTATAAGTAACTAGGTAGACACAACAAAACAAAGATTGCATCAAACATTGATCAAGGAAAGAGAAAGTGGTGGATTTCACATTTAACTCGTGCAAAACAAACCAAGGCGTAAACGTAGAACTTAAACAACAAGTACAACAGAATCTATTATATTACATGTTTAGTGCATCACATGATAAATCCTAGAAATTTGATTGGATAACGTCTTCTGCTCTATAAGTGACAGTGCCCGGTCTTTTGATAGTGCCCGGGCACTATCACGTTCAGTGTTTTAAAACATTGTTACGATGAGTTATCAATTATAAATGTTAGAAATAAATCAAAATATAGCAAATATGATTTATTCATTTTTCATATAATTCTGTGAATAGCAGCTAAATTACATTAATTGGCCATGAAAATAAATATTAATTGCAGAAACCTTTTGATGACACATTAATAATTATTGTACATGTATCATATGATGCACTAGCCCTAAGGTGGGTTTATGCTTTTGGTGATGTTGCTTTGTAAAGCGTAGTGATGCAATAAACCCATTAATGACTGTTTAGGTGGGCACTATTTACCTATTAATGACTGTTTAGGTGGGCACTATGCTCTCATGGGTTGCTTTGGAAATCAATTATGTAATTTAGCTTGCTATTCACAGAATTATATGAAAAAATATGCTGTATTTTGATTTATTTTCTAACGTTATAATTGACTAACTCATTCGTAACAATATTTTAAAACACTGAGCGTTGATAGTGCCCGGCACTATCAAAAGACCGGGCACTATCACTTATAGAGCAGAAGACGTTATCCAATCAAATTCTAGCTATAGGATTTATCATGTGATGCACTAATATTGTGTGTAGATGACGTTCTTTTGATTGCTTTTAACCAGCCTCTTTACTGCGGTCAATATCATCAACAATCACAAGTTCCGTATGTCATGACTGGACAACAACAAGCTAAATCTTCTCATTCAAGCAGGAAGTGTCATTTGGTGTACATTTCAGGAAGGAGACTTACAACAAAGAACATTTACCTTTACCTTTCTTGCTGACTTGTACTTTCTCTTTAAACGATTTCCAACCTCCTTAAAATCCGGTGTAGCTTTCCAACAAGTTTGCATTTCGCAGCTGCCAGACATCCCATGACACTTGCACTTCCTGTTTACGTTTCTTATAACGGCCTAAATTTTCAAAAATTAAAGTAAACATAGAAAGTTCGAAACCGTATCTGTAAAAGTGAAACGTATTTTGATATCTAATTAATTCTTATATCTCGCGCGTCTGTATAGAATATTTTTGTTCATTATCCGTGTCTAATTTGTCACCATCTGCGATAGCCTAGTGGTTTGGAACCTCTTCATGCAGATTGGAGACCCGCGTTCGATTATCTATCCCGACGTTGAATCAAACTTAGATGTATACGATAGGTAAGTGACTGAAAGTCACAGGTCTTTCGGATATTAACACGATAGGTGTTGGCATGATAAAGAACCCTCACAGCTACGGCCCTGAGTGCCATGTAGGTTAACATTTAGAGGCACTTTACCGTCCACGGGGGGCGTTTTTGTATGAGGCTATTTTTTACATGTATGAGACGTTTATACAGTGAAAAATTTAAACATTTGAGCAAGTTGATGCATTATGGCTTTGTTTTGACTGATTTCTTTTTGAAACTTGAATAGTAAAAATATAGATATTAACACGTGTTACAAATTTCTTTCACATTTAATTGCTTGGCTGAGTAGCTCAGTATGTGAACGTGCTGACGGCTCCCTTGTAGTAAAACGTTCGATTCTAGCAGAGATTTTAATTTTTCTTTTGAAAGTTTTCAATTCTATAATATTTTGTACACATCCATATCAGATTTCTGATTGCTATTCCTCATTTGTCGAATTAGTGGTGACGTATCAGAATATGATATTTATAAATGTACTGAATATTACGATACATAACTAAACATAAACTAGATCATTTTACAATCTAGTTAATAGGCACTATTTTCGTAAACAATATTTAGACTACAATATTTAGACTATCATTTTCTTTAACAATTATTAAGATTATCTATAAATATGGTAACATTAATTCAACACCCCCCCCCCCTTTTTTGATGCTACGAGTCTGTAAATTATAATCTTCAATGACCTTTTATACTAAACAATTCGCTATCGTAAGGATGGTATTACCGACAGAATTGATACTGGTATTCCCATTATAATATGTTTTGCTCCAAATATCAAAATTTACGCCCACTATAAGGGATCAACAAATGTTATAGCAGCTTTAAGGTCTGTTTTTAATTAGGCATTAATGTAATTCTTACCTTTGTTAAATGTATTTTGCATAGAAAAGTGTACACTATGAAAATCTAGCTATTAGTGAGATAATATTTCTTTAAATAAGCTACGATCTGACTGTATTAAAGCTGTGTAAGCTTGTATATAAAAGTCACTTTTTAATGTTTACCAGTCTCCCGGCTCTGTTGTTGTGGAGATTAATTTTAGCATGGATGTCTTTGGAACGTTTTTCTTTGGAATCCAAAAACTTCTTAGAAAACTGTTCCCCAAAATCCACATTATGGCTGCATCCACCCCACTCCCACTTTCTGACTTTCCCTCGTCGGCTCATATCACAGCCACAGGACTTCAGTTTTCCCAGACTGCATGCTACTGCCACCTGGTGAACGACACCGGCAGCGGAAATGGCGTAGGCAAATGCTGTTTCTCGGTAACCTGGAGTAATTTGCATAATGTAACATATACTATGGTGGCATATTTCTGCCACCACGTGGTCAATAGATTATGTCGACTTGTAAGATCTTTATGTCGACTTGTCAGATATTCATGTCGACTTTCAGATCTTTTTTGTCGACTTGTTCAGATATTCACGTGTTCAAGAAATCATGATGAAAAACGTGTTCATGCCCAGTTTGTTCATTCATTTGACAACATATTTTTCTGACAAGTCGGACATCATATCTTACAGTCGACATCATTACTGACAAGTCGACATCATTTTTTGTATATGTCGACTTGTCAATAATTATGTTAACTTGTCAGAAAGATAATGTTGACTTGTCAGATATTATGATGACAAGTAGTTGGCAGTTAGTGGCATTAACACGCATTAATAACAAAGATACCGAGTTCCTAATCATGGTGATGTATTTTTCTTGACAAGTCGAACATAAATATCTGACAAGTCGACAAATTATCTGACAAGTGCGTGGCAGAAATATGCCACCCATAATATACAACAAATTTTATATTCTGTATACAGGGTAAGAACGACCTTCTTTTCATATTATTTCACATGTTTACTCCTTTACTCCGTGGATATCACTCATAACATAAATTCTACATGTAATTATTGCAGTTTCCTACCACCGATTGTGGCGTCACAAACGTACGTAAAATATTACGTTCGTTTGTGTACAAACATGCCGACTCTGCCGACTGACTGGATACAAACAGTGGTAAAGTAGTATAATTAATGATGAAATGGTTAATATTATGAAAATATATTCTACTTTTATTATTTAGCAATTTGAAAAGAATTCTTCTCAACATTGATTGATTGTGCATTGTTGTACCACTCTTTCTTTATGCGTACTTTGACTTTGCATACTTGGTGACATGGCTACAGAATGTAATGCAAAAAGAAAACAGGAATGGGAGAGGAGGGGGGGGTAACATGTGATAAAAAGAATCTCCCATGGGTTGTGGTTTGAATGATATATATTCAACGAGTTGTGAGTTTTCTTATCCCCGAGCCTTGGCGAATACACTTAACGAGTTGGATATAAATCATATATAAATCACACATTCTTGATCACATGTTTTAAACATCCCGCTCCATCCGTTTTCTTTTAAGAATATACTCCTAGTGATCTTTTTTTACAACAGTAATATTTTTGAGAGTTTTGTTTGTACACAAACTACGTAAAGATTTACGTCACGTCTTGACGTCACAAATGGGCGTAGGAAAAAACACATGTAATAATTAGAATTTATGGTTAAATATGAGGTGATATCCACGGGAAAAGAGAAACACGTGATATTATTAATATATTAATAATATTTATAATATATAAATATATATATAATATATCTATATATATATATATATATATAATCTTTCCTGTTGATTTTGTTTGGTTAGTAATTACATCTCTATTTATCCTCTTTGAACAAACTTTTACATCTAAGAAAATTTTTAAAGCATCTTAATTTTATTCACTAAAGCTCAATTTTTGCATTGAAGAAGTTCGTTTCTGATGTATTTTTTTTTATTAGAAAAACTAACAGATTGAAGAAGTATGTTTGCAAACATTTTTTTTTATTCGCTTAAAACGTGTTAGGAATTAACGGGCCTTCTGAATGTCCAGATATCGAACTGGACCGGTAAGTAGGCGGTAGATTATACCGGTAATTTTGATACAAGAGACATTTTAGCATGTTCTCTGAAACATTCTAATATCTTAATCAAGATAAATGACCTTGTTTAGGCTTGAAAGATCAAACTCAGAAAGGATAAAAGGCCATGTTTTGCTGTTGTAAGCTTGGAGAAAAACGTAAACACAAAGCGGAAGAAACTCGAGACGAGCTACACCATTATCTCTTTTTCTCATCGCTCTGATAGATAGGCCATAAATTCTGAAATAATGAGAGCCGCTAGAGATATGCACTAAGATACCTAAATATGATTTTCATTGACTGGGGATACCGTCATTAAAATATGATTTTCATTGACTCGTGGTACCGTCTTTAAAGTATGCATGCGATAACTATAGCGGTTTACCTTATATTCAACAAACAATCGTTAACTATATCGATGTTTGAAAAAATTAAAAGGTATGGTTATCAAATTGACGTAAATATCGCATTTTTTTTTTTTTATTTACTATCGATATCATTTTTGCTTCGTAAAATTGATAAATAACTCTACATCGTTTATAGATTTGGTAGTACTGACCAAACTCATTCTCTTTAGATAAAGTCTGGGGTGTGATCAGTATTATACTGGCGCTACTAAAACAGGAAAACTTCTACATGTATCAAATCGCCTGATTGAACACAGATATCATCGCTACCTCTTATACTTGTGGGCAGATTTAATAATATGCTTTTACGTTTGGCTATTTGTTGCAGTTTGGGATTCCAACGCACCTGTGTCATTGTGGTCAAGCCTATTACCTGAGTTTTCCTGCAACACAAAAACATCAAAGCGACCCCAGCCAAATACTGACAAACTGTTATTACTAACAAGGCTAAATATGTCCCTAACGCGACGACAAACCGCGAATACATTGCAATAATTTTGATTCGCTGTAACAGAATACGGCACCAGAACAAAGGTTTCCGAGTGTCTGCAAACAAACGCCTAGGATTTTTTGCGTCTAAATTACATTTAATTGCATCACTCTGAAAGAAATCAGTTTACAAAACGTTTACCTTGTTGAATGGACCCTAACCGTGTTTCTTTTGGCTATAATTTTACAGGTCTATACAATATTAGCTTTTTTTAAGGAAACATATACTTAGCATACCGCAGTGTATGGTTAAGACTGATTTACGACAGCTCTGTTGAGTAATACCCTTACGATATCTTTATTTTACGGAAATTATCTCTTTCATTGAAAACTAATCCTACAACGTGCACATGATTTAATACGCACCATACAAAAAAGACTCGTAAGTTTTAAGATAATGAGCGTCTTACGTAAAATAAATTATGGAGCACATGCATTTATTCGAATTCTTCCCGTATGTATCTGTTTTGAGTAAATCGATCAGTATTGCTTTTTCTCCTGCCTCATAATCGTTAACTGTAATAAATTTGAATTTATCAAAAACGCTTGTCATATCTGAACAGTTAAAAATGGAAAATGATCTTTCTCTGATATACGTACCAGAGGAGCATGTGCTTTTCAATAATTTGAAATTATGCGATGTACTGATATCAAAATTGTAAATGCCAAATTTTGTACATATAACAATCTCATTTCAATATTATCATATCCTTTGTTGATATTTTAGTGAGCTCAAGGTATACTCAATTTATGCAAATGTTTGATGACTTTATAAATTTACCTCTTTTCAGTAGTGGGCTTGCGTGTGGGTTTTTGTTTTTCTTTTCCAGCGATGAGCAGTTCCATCTGTTGTCTTTAAGCTGGTTTTGGCATTCATGTACCCCTATCTGAATTCCCTGAATGGCGGACGCCGTGACGTCGGGGTACATGCTGCAAAGGCCATACTGTCTCTGTGTGAGATCGGGAAACGTCTTGCAGACTGTGTTGGGGTCTAGTTTCGGCTCATTTGGAGGTATATTCAGACGTAAGATATCGTTACTCATCCCCCTGTATAAAATGAAAGGATCACATGTATGGGGAAAATCAACTATGAACCAAGGCATTGTGAAGTTCTTCAGTTTAGGTGAAATTCTTCAGTTTAGCAAGAAGTGATGGACGACTATATTTCGGTTTTTAGTCCGAAGAGGACCAGTTTTTAAATCAATGGCCAGCATCCTTTAAAATGAACACTACAAAATCGTTTCTTGAATATTTTCTCGACTATGACTTAATCGACATTTCAGAAAATATAAGATATTAGATGGGTAGCAAAGGACATGTCGCTGTAATTGATAGGGATGGTACTACATATGATTTATGAAAGCAGAAAATGTCCATGCGAGATTATACCATATGTACAAAATACACTATTGATTCGATGTATTTTTTACGGAAACTCACATGATTGAAACTGGATTGGAATGTTGATCTGATATGGGTTGGACTAGTTGACATTAATTCTCATACTCTTTTCAGCTAAGACTTAGTCATGACGTTACAGGGCACCGAGGTTGAACCCCAACACCCAAGGGATTCTACTCTCCAGATTCCTATCGACATGGGGGGTTCCCACAGGTGCTCTTGTTAGGCCGCGGTTTTTCTTTGATATCAACCGTTTCAAAAATCCATTCAATCAAGTTCTTTTATTCCTTACCCTCCTACTTTTCTATCGAGCAAATAAATTACGAACTAATGAAAAACTATATAGAAAAGAAATTGGTGTAGATAAGTAAACAAACACCTATTCCCAAAGTTTGAGGGGATATAACTATTTTTTAAAGGTCTATTGACATCTCTTGTCCAGAGGCGAGAGTCTCCAAGTTGTAACCTTATTTAGAGTAAACACAGAATCAAAGTAAATTAATCATTAAGATACACAAATGCTTTAATGTGGTTTAAGAAATTTGGACAAACTCGTGAATTTCACACCCCAATGTGAATGAAAAAATATAAAGAAAATCCTGTCACTCACTGGTATTGCTTCGTCTATTGGAAATGATAGATTTCACGGTCTTACAGATAAATACAACGTTGATCCCCATACCATAAACGCTAACAAACAGGGTATTTAACTGATTCAAACCTTCGTTTGATTGAAGATACAATTACCCCTCTCTTAAATTAACAAATCACAATGACACTTTTGCTTTGGCATAGAGACATATCAAAGAAATGTAGTTATCAAAATAAAAAAACACCTGAATTTTCAAAAATTTTATATTGACTCTATTGTTTTTTCTAAACTCTACTATTCCTAATTACCGTCGTGATTTATTTTATATTGACTCAGTTATAATTCTCTAATTACCGTGCTTGTCGTGGATTCATTTTTATATTGACTCAGTTATGTTTCTATATTCTATTACTGACTTAGTTCTGTTTCTATATTCACTGTGCTTGCCGTAGATTTATTTACCCCATTTTAGCATGATATTGTGAGCAGATATTTTAACTCTATATTTCAAATTGCATTTAGACATGATATGAATTTTATCCGTCATCTTTCAATATTTCTGGGGCAGTTCATAAAAACGAACGATATCAACTGGCATGTCGGCGCATATTGATATCCTTATTAGTTTTATACTTTTTTGTAAATATTATGATGTCGTAGATATATTTTCTTATTTTAGATAAATTTCGTAAACTCATTCGATACGTTAACACAGTATAAATAAAATTTGTACTATATAATCATCTACTCGTACACAATAATTTTTTTAATTTAAAAAAAAAATCCGTAAATTGTAATATAGCGATAACTCCTCCCAAACAGTGAACTATAAATAAAATTACATGTAAGAAGAAAACAAAAATTGTTTACATACCTGACGACACTACCAGTGAATGTAAGAAAGATCAACATAGATAACAAAACCATGTCTTTGAAACACAATAATATTCGGCTTTTCTGGAATAAGAATATTCTCCATCGAACCCGTCGTTTAGTCTTGGAATGATTTGAAGTGTGTAGTAAGTTGTACTCTAAAGAAGTATGTCCTTCCATTCAGAAATTCCACGCTTCCAGAAGAAACTTAATGCCACGTCCATAAGAAATTAAACGTTTGTGACGAGTATGGATAATGAATGAAAAAGAACCGTAATTTGGTCAAGCCCATGACAAAGTGGATTATGTTGAATGAATGCGTGGATGATCAGCATGCCTCATCGAATTCCCAAATCCAAAAACAGAATTCGTCATCGATGTGGTCATCTGAAAAGAACAAAAATCGGAGCGATTGAAAAGGCACACCTCCACCGTGGCGTAAACCCACACACCGGTACCGCTGAGTTTATTCCAATCATATTAAGGTGGTAACAGGATTTTATTATTTGAAGTTTTGCATTTACTTTTTTGTATTCTTTGGCTATATAACGTTCACATCTTACGAACGTATTAGACTTATGTAGAAATAACAGGGATATCAATGATTTAAATTTCCCTTTCTGCCTCATAAATTTCAATTTTATACGTACAGTTTTGATTCATATCTTGTTGGGTTTTTAACGTAGAATTTAATAAGGAAATCTAAAAAGACAGGAAAGGATTAGAAGGAGAAATTCACACGCATTATTCATAGATAAATTTTGATTTTGGCATTTTAACCTCATAGAATTTTTTTCAAACGAGAAATCAATAACAAAGACATTTTATTCACCCCTATGAACAAATTCATATAACATGAAACGTACGTATACTATTAATTATGATTTATCTGTTGAACGATCAATGTATAGTTCATAACTTTTATATCTAAAAATGAAAGAAATTGTAGTTTTAGAATCTATTGGAGCTGTGTTAAAATACCCCGTACACAGAGAATTGTAAAATTCAACCACATGTGCTTGCAAAGCTTTAACTTGTGAATTTTGTTTCTAAAATCAGAAAAGATAGAAGAGGGTACTTCAAATTTCTGAAAAAAGATGTAAGAATTATTTCCAAAAGGCCTTGAAGTCCCGTGAAGATAGCAAGAAACGTCAATTAAGTCAAGTATTTAGTGCTTAGTTTCATCTACAGACCACTTTCTCCTCTTCCAAACCTATCGTGAGGTCTGAGAAATTTCAAAACATTTATAAACGGCTTTTAAAATAGAATATTGCTTAATTCGAATTATTTGAAATATGTGTGGAATCATCTCAAAAGAAGAGCCATTAAAAAGTTATTATCATGATCCCAGTATGCATGATATTACGATATACTATAAGTTTAAACTTCATTTATTTTACGAGGATTAAATGTTTCTCAGTTCGAGTAGTACCGAAAATTCAGGTTGTGGGGTCGTTTATATGTGCCATTTTTAATTTTTTTCAAATATTCCTCATTAAGATTATCATGTAGACAATAATTTACGAAATTATGATGCATGCACTTGACTTACCGGTATCTTTAAGTCTTCAAGATCATAGCTAGAAAAATCGCTCCTGATAAATGTTTTCTAGGGAGGCAAGGGAAAGGCCAAATTTAAAGTTAGTCTTGCACGATATAATCATCTGTTATTCCTCCCTGTTCGTTACTAATGAGAAGCAAAGGAATCAAGTAGTCAGGGATTGAAAGGGGACGGGGGAAAGGTGGCAATTTCAAAGCGACTAATTATATTTGCGAAACAGAATCCTTGTTCATTCCCAAATCGACACATTTTCCGTTTGGGCTGTAATGATGTAAAAAGTATATGTAGTGGAAAAAGTGCAAAGACAAAGAAACGAAATGAAAACGACGTTTGGATAATAATCGGATTCAAAGATTTCAGAATAGCATAATCCACAAAGAGTGGTCTTGAAAGCTACTCAGTCATGCTGAGCATTAGATGGATGACGTATTTCCTGTTCCTACCTAGTCTGAAAACTCCAATTGTGACAGATACTTATTTCATCGTCAATTTCTAAATGACCTAATTCTTCCGATACCTGTTTGTTATAATGTATGACAGTTCAACAAACACACGATTTAAACTACATTCCTTCAAAGTTATAATGATACAAAAGAATTATCTTTACATTTTTGTTTTTTCTTGCAAGCTTGTATGGCGTAGATTGTAATCACGATATGTTTACCATTAAGATTCAAAACAAGGAGTACACATCTATTTGATGAAACCTCAGAACGCGCGCATGTTGCAAGCACGTGCGTTGCGATGAAAGCTTTTCCCTCTTCTACTAGTTTGCATCTAATCACACACCAGCATTTTATGATATACTCTCTGCACCAACAAACGAACTTTAACTCATTTATTTCGTTTGATACCGTGCTACTGCTAACAGAAGAAAATAACAGTGAAACAGACACGGGGTGTGTTTTGAATGGCGCAGCAAAAATGATACAGCACGCTCTCCTAACAGACTGACGTATGGCGCCTCATGGAACATGGTGGCGATTTTGTCATTACATTTTTTTTATCATCTGAGTTGTCAGATCTTTAATAATAGTGACGTACAGATATCTTGTAATTCAAGTTAAACGTTAAAATTTCACACCGGGTTCTAGAGAAAAGACCACCTGACGAAACTGATATATATCTTAAACAAATCGAAAACAAAGACTAGGGGCCGAGTTTAGCGATGTTAACATACCACTTATTTACACCTTTTAGTTTTGAAACAATCTAAGTGATTTAAATGATGAGTTGTAATGAAATACCATTGTCTTTTCATCTATACTTTTCATTCAAATGGTACAGATAACCACATACCTAAGGTTAAGATTTCAGCATACTTAAGGTTAATGTCTTATTAATTAGAAAAGTATTTCAGTCGCGATATTAGGACAATACATTGTACAACCACGAACGCTTAAAATGCAGGAATTTTCTCCATGTTAAAAGAACAAAACGGAACCATTTGCATCAATGCACATTGTGATGTCGTGATGATGAAACAGTTTGACAACATACTTTTAAGATTCAGTTTAAAGTGTATTTAATCCCATCAGAAAAGCATGGGCATCATTACCTTGTTAGCAAAATGACAGGGTATTCTCAAGTGTGAAATTTCTGCTCTGTTGAAGTTATTGACATTGCATATCTCCATGATGAATTCACAGAGAGATTAAATCGTGCCTGCATCTAATTTAAAACTTTTATTCAAAAAGAACACACGAGATCTTAGAACTACTAAACCACACAAAAAGATAAGCTTTAGCGATAGACGTGGAAAGTGGGTGTGTATGTTTTTTGGTGACATCTTTTAAATCCACAATAAATAACAAATTTACAAAACATGTCGCAAAAATAACATTTTGATCTTAAGTATTGATTTTGCTTTTCGGTTTAAATTGGGCAGTGTGAGACAGAGAAATTAATACAGACTCCATAAGATAGAAATTCAACGCTACGCTAACAAATGATCCACAATACACTGTTACAAAAGATCCACACTACACTGCTACAAATGATCCACAATACACTGACTGCTACAAATGATATCCACAATACACTGCTACAATAATACGACTCCACATACACTTCTACACTAACAAGATCCACAATGCACTGCTACAAATGATCAACAATACACTTCTACACTAACAAGATCCACAATACACTGCTACACTAACAAAAGATCCACAATACAATGCTAACAAAAGATCCATAATACACTTCTACACTAACAAGATCCACAATACACTGCTACCACAATACACTGCTGCATATGATCCAACAATACACTTCTACACTAACAAGATCCACAATACACTGCTACCAAATACCACCTGCTGCTATGATCCACAATACACACTTCTACACTAACAAGATCCACAAATACTGCTAACACTAACAAGATCCACAATACACCGCTACAAAAGATCCACAAATAAACTGCTACAGATGATCCACAAACACTGCTACAACTAACAGATCCACAATACACTGCTACAAATGATCCACAATACACTTCTACACTAACAAGATCCACAATACACTGCTACACTAACAAGATCCACAATACACTGCTAGAAAAGATCCACAATACATGCTACACTAACAAGATCCACAATACACTGCTACACTAACAAGATCCACAATACACTGCTTACAACTAACAAGATCCACAAATACTCTGCTACACAACAAAAGATCCACATACCTGCTACAAAAGATCCAACAATACACACTGCTACAAATGATCCACAATACACTTCTACACTAACAAGATCCACATACACTGCTACACTAACAAGATCCATAATACACCGCTACAAAAGATTCCACGTTACAACCTACAAAAAAGATCCACAATACACACTGCTACAAATGATCCACAATACACCTCTGCTACACAACGTTTCACATAGTGCATCGCTACAAAATGATCCACGATACACTGCTACAATGATTTCAATACTGCTACATGAATTGACAATACAACTGCTACAAATGACCAACAAATTCACTGCTAAACTACCAAAAGATCCAGCA
>CAJDSM010027003.1:12255-26664 GCA_903981925.1 Ostrea lurida | reverse complement strand
TAACAACAGATGATGTTGAGATGAAAATGTCGACTCTGTGCAGTGTCCATCTGATCTGATTCACCAAAGACGACTAAACCAACGGACAAATGGCAGAAAAGCCCCGGAAAGGTGAAAGAAATGCACATGGCACGACAGCTAGGACTGTCGTCTCGAGAGTTGCACACCAAGCCTGTACCTTTGCTTTGCTCTGCAAATCCTGCGATTGCGAAGCAACGTGGGAAGGCGAAGAAACGAGCTACGTACACTGTTTGCAGTTCAGGGCTTTTATGACTGATTTGCATTATTGGCATATAGAGCTTTAGTGTAACTAAATAAGATGAAATCCACACTTGTCTGTGAAAAGTTGTCATTGAATGAACTATAGGCCTAGCAGAATGTCTTGATCATCCACTAAGTTTAACTGGCAAGTGAAGAATTTAATGATACGAAGAATGCATTTCGTAATTTCATTTTTGTATCTTATATTGGCATAGTCTGCACATTTCATTACAAAGTTGTTAATTATAATAAACATAAGTTAATTTTTAAAAAAATAAAAATTTGGGGTGTATCTTGATTACATGTAGATTTGTGGCAATCTGTGCAAGCATATCTACACAGTAGATCCCCCCCCCCCACCCCAAAAAAATAATACAAGATTACTGTCTTGAAAGTCCTATACTTTATTCAAGTTCATGGAGGAACATATTTTGTTTATCTTACAATATCATATCTGGCATCATTGAGACTTTTATGCTGAAAGTCAGCCATTTTTACACTAGTCTAGATGTATAACATACAGATATTATAAAATGTCTGTAGCTCTGATATCACAATGATAGCTCTAAAAACATACAGTGATCCTCACTATAATGAGCTCTAAAACATACAGTGATCCCTCACTATAATGAGCTGTAAAAACATACAGTGATCCCTCACTATAATGAGTTCTCTAAAACATACAGTGATCCTCACTATAATGAGCTCTAAGAACATTACACAGTGATCCCTCACTATAATGAGCTCTAAAAAACACATACAGTGATTCCTCACTATAATGAGCTCTTAAACATACAGTGATCCACTCACTATAATCGAGCTCTTTAAACATACATGCATCCCTGGGGCTGTGCGATAATACCGTATTCCGATATATTGCGATTCGTTTACAAAAAATATCGTATCGCGATACGTTTTTCAATACCGGTATATCGCGAAGATAAAATTACACTTAAGACTCGAGATTTCTCGCATCAAAATATTACGTTTCATGACTGAAACATTTCTGTGGTTGTTTAAAACACTAAGACATAGTTTTTCTACTCCCAATAGAGCTATGGAGTTTAGCAACCAGGTCTATATTTTTGTCTGAATAGCTCCAAGAACGATCGTTTTTTAATTTAACATTCCATTCTGCATGGAAATCAATCTTAAATTCAATGAAATAAGAGAGAAAATCTTATTTTAAAAAATATTGCAATACATATTGCAATACATTTGAAAATATCGCAATATATCGTGATACGAAAATTTCACCCGATACGCAGCCCTAGTGATCCCTCACTAAATAGCTCTAAAACATACAGTGATCCCTCACTATAATGAGCTCTTAAAACATACAGTGATCCCTCACTATAATGAGCTCTTAAAGAACATACAGTGATCCTCACTAATTAATGAGCTCTAAAACATACTGTGATCCTCATTATAATGAGCTCTAAAACATACAGTGATCCCTCACTATAATGAGCTCTTAAAACATACAATGATCCCTCACTATAATGAGCTCTAAAACATACAGTGATCCCTCACTATAATGAAGCTCTAAGAACATACCGTGATCCCTCATTATAATGAAGCTCTAAAACATACGTGATCCTCATATAATGAGCTCTAAAAACATACAGTGATCCCTCACTATAATGAGTCTAAAACATACAGTGATCCTCACTATAATGAGCTCTAAAAAACATACGGTGATCCTCACTATAATGAGCTCTAAAACATACAGTGATCCCTCACTATAATGAGCTCTAAAAACATACAGTGATCACTCACTATAATGAGCTGTAAAAACATAAAGTGATCCCTCGTTATAATGCCAACTTTTGTCCGAGATCAATTTTAAGATTTGCTGGCAATAAGCAGTGTTGGCATTATAACGGGGGTCCATATATTGAGGAAACACTACTGATTTCACAACAGAATGCAAGAGGGTATATTCAAACAGCTGGTTTACTGGCTTATCTTTATTAGGTAGTATAAAACTAAAGGCACTGGTAAATTGGCAATAGAGGTACATCTCTCTGAGGCCAAAGCACCCTAAATGCTGCAGAAATAGCTTTAAAAAGTCAACTTGTTACTGTATATTACATCAATAGTGATTCTATATCTTGCAATATGATTTTATTTTCAGACCAGTGTATGATACTGCTGTAAAAACTACAAAATACCTCGTGCTGTCACTGTTTACGATCTATGTCATATTCCCATCAATTATGGCAATATATCCAAGAATTCAAGAAAAACTCATCTTCCTTAATTTCGGTAAGCAATTTTGTTTCTGATTCGTACTGTTGTATATGCACTCAATCATCAGACATATTTGATCAATACATAGTATTATATACATAGTATTATATACGGTACATTTAGGATAGTTGTCAGTTGCCTGAAAATAAGGTTACGGATTGCAAGCAGTTGTATACATTTTGTAGTATACAAACAGCGATGAAATATTTAATTAAGAAATCGTTCTGTTTTATGATTATATGATTGTATTTTGTACAGTGTGTTGGCCACCGTTTATGGATGTCACAAAACCAGAAGAATTAGGAATTACTGGAGTCAGGAATTTTTATCTTCGTGTAGATGAAGAAATCACAATTGGAGCATGGTAATTTTAATATATGATAAATTTTAATCATCACATGATCCTAAACATTAATGAGCTAAAGGTTACTAAACTTGTAGAGTGATCGCAGTCTACATCTGATCATGATCAGTTCGATNATTAATGAGCTAAAGGTTACTAAACTTGTAGTCTAAGAGTGATCGCAGTCTACATCTGATCATTTCGATGAATTAAAATAAAGATAAACACCAGAGACATTCAGTTTTATGTCTGACTTAAAGAGATAGTAAGGCTAGGTCATGTTGTCATTTATTTTTTTTAAAGAATCAAAATGAGTCTAAATGACTGAAACTAGTGATTTTCTGTTAAAAGTTTTATGCATTTATCTGCATTTATTTCCAAATCTAAAACAATTATGATCTTTATATTGCATGACTTTGTATGTCCCCTTAATTTTTGGCATCCTGGACAAAATTTCAATTTACTATGTAAGTTGGTTCCTAGTATAACTTTCAACAAACATGCAGTAATTTCTGAGTTGAAAAATATCATTCATGTATCTTTTTTGATAATATTCAAAAGGAATAAGATGATTTGGGGTTAGAAAAAAAAATCACCAAAATGAGCTTTACTATGGTGGGTGAGGCTGTAAACAATGAGCCTCTAGGATTCCTATTAAAAATACTGGAATTGATAACTTCATGCACTAGTTTGTATACTATTTCTTATCCATTCTACAGTATTAGCAGCTTCATATGTCAAATGAGATACATTTGTTACATGTGTATTTACCGTATAAGCAGAAATTTTAGCGAGGATTTAATTTTGGCATTATTAGCGAGGGCTTTCAGATCGCTAAAATTAGTTATCGCTAATAATTCATGCCGAATCATCGGTAGAGCTTTTCGACGTAATAGATTATTAAATCGCTAAAATTATTTACCGCTAAAATAAAATACCACTTTTTATGAAGAAAACGCTAACTATGCGTCTCGCTAAAAATTCTACTTATACGGTACTTATTTTTTCCATTTTAGGCACCTTCTTCCAAAATCTTTAGTTAAAAATGAAACTGTAGACTTTGAAGATCAGTTGAAAAGTGGACATCCTATCTTCTTGTATTTACATGGATCAACAGGGACTAGGTAGGTCAGGGTGCTTACCATATATACTCGCATATAAGTCTGGGGGTTTTGGGGAAGAAAAAAATTGATCCTGATGTCTTTCCGACTTGTATGCGCAGGTATAGTGTGCTTAATCTCCAGGGCTGCATTTATGATTGTAGCGGCTAGCCTAACAGCTAACAGCCTAGGAACCAAGCGAGAAATCTATGTATCTTGAACGCAAGTGTATAAATTAACGATTGTTGTCCCTACGTAGGACTAGCCTAACATTCTGTTCAAGATCGTAGCGCTACCGTGACTAAGCACTACATAGCCACTATGATTTGAACGCAGCCCATCTCCAGGGTACAAGGCATTGACTAACTTTTCAAACTGTTGGTTGTAGAGGAGGTTGGCACAGAGTCCAGTTAATGAAATTGCTGACATCGTTAGATTTCCACGTTATAACGATGGATTACAGAGGTAGGTCATTTGCAATATTTCTCTGTAAATTATGAAAACAATGTAACAGTCTGTTCTTGTGTCATATTTTCACAGATCATTTTGAAAATTCTTTTCTTTTTGGAGAAATTATCTTTAAGAAGAAATAACATTACTAACAAATCAATATTTGTGCATATAATCTTTTTTTTGGGGGGGGAGGGGGCATAAATATTGAATGAAGAAACTCAGAAAACTATTGGAAGTGAATTTAATCTCAAGATTGGGGAGACATATACATACTTCTAACTCTTGGAATGTTGGCAGGATATGCCGATTCCACCGGCCATCCTTCGGAGGACGGAGTGGTGGCAGATGGCCGGTTCATGTATAAGTGGATCAAAGAAAGAAGTGGGACGTCCCAAGTCATTTTGTGGGGTCATTCATTAGGGGCTGCGTAAGTATTCACTCTATACATTTTTATACACCTTTCTTTAGACTCAGAAGCATGTTTCATTGTTTTAACAACAGGATTCCCTGTGTTTATGGTAGTCTTCCTGATTTCAGAATCACAACAAAGTTGGCCAAACAGTTATGTGAAGAAGGTTGGTATATTTTATGAAGCATGAATTTAAAGAAATATCTTGAGAATGTGCAGATAGTGATGTTTGTCTATTGTTCGTTCTTTGTTCATGTAATATTTATTTGGGAAGGTCTCTGCATGATTGGCCAATTATTTTACACAAGCAATAATGTTTCTGATGAAGTTCTAGAACTTGTGTTCTCTTATGCAATGTGCTGGTCTTTCAATGGAATTTTTTTAATGTATTAATTAATTTGAAGTATAATGTATATTTTTGTTTAATGCATTTGATAACTGTATACAGGGAAATCATGTCTTTATTTTATTTTTGTCTCTTTTGTTAGTTCTTTAGAACTGTGAGTGGGTGAATTTAAAATGGGGGCAAATCATTGCAGTTTAGAAAGGTTTAGATAACACAGGGTGAAAATAACCCCATATACAGTATTTTATCCCAAATATAGATAAGGGGCTATTTTACTATTTTTTATTTTTGAATTGAAAGGAAGTTACTTGGAGGCTATCTTTCCTAAGTACATTTTAAAGTGTATGTGAACTGTTAAATTTTCAGGAGATGATCCTCACGGCGTGGTCTTAGAATCTCCATTTAACAACATCAGAGACGCGGCGCTCAGCCATCCATTTGCAGCTGTAAGTCTCCTATTACTCCTCATAGCCTAGAGTGTCAGGGTTCACCAGTATAGATTGGAGTTATTTTATTTTTGACAGGTTTATTAAACATAGATATTTCACACAACTGAAAAGGTTGTGTGAGAAAAATATGATTTAGGTGAAGAATGTGGCCACATTCACTGGCACTGTGGTTCCCTTGCATGTCTTCTTTGCCAAAAAACACATTTACATTTATTTAAAGATTATAATTTTATGGCCCCCAAGATTAAAAAAAAGAGAGAGAGAGAGAGATTAGAGAGATTAAACTATGTATAATATGAAGAGTATTCAGAAGTGAAAACTCTTTGTCATCATAGTTGAACTCTGGGGGTAGCAATGTGTTAGATCACGTGATTTTCTTATGGCACTGGATCTGATTTATCGAACTTCAATTTAGAATGAAACTAAAACCCAAAGTACAGATATAAAATGTGAGCAGCACAAAAGCCGCTTCGGGAGGAGAAAGGTCAAGTATATGCATCATGTGGCATTTACCCACGAAACCAGCGTAGGAATAAGTCGCAAAAGGTGGGTGTTCAGGTCATATCGGTGTTGAGGCATACTGTGTTATATATAGTGAACTGGTCGTCTCTGGAAACGAGTTTGGCACATAACACCAGCTTCTGTATTGCCTTGTGCTTTGTTGTGGTGCTCTGCAAAATTCCGGAACGATTGCCTTGCGAGCCAATTCGGTAATGGGAAGCGCGAAAGAAAAACTAGCTACGTACATCGCATGGTTGTTGATAGAAGAGTTAGTGGTCTTTCTTTATGATACTGACGTAATTGGCATCTATGGCAATAGAGATAGAGTAGCATTTAGAGTTGATATAAGAGAGAATAAGGATAGAGATTTACTTGTGTACCTTTTCTGTGGCAAAGCACGTTGTCACATGATTGGCATAGAGGGCCTAGAAGAATGTCTTTGAAATTCCACCTGGGCAAACCACTAGGATCATTTCTCAAACTGTTGACAAGGCTTTAATGTGATGTGTGTTGGCCCTTGCTTATGAATGATCACGAAGAATGCATATTCTCGTATTTCATTTTTGGGTCATCTATATGGCATAGTCTGCACATTTCAATTACACTTAGATGTTTGTTAATTCATACAAAATTACAAAACATAAGGTATACAAGATCCTTTGTTAAAAAACAAATAAAAATTCGCGTGGTGTAGTCTTCGGAGTTACCACTCTGATTAGAATTTTCCTATGTGGCAATCTTGAGCTCTAATGAGCATATATACACAGTATGAGATCACCCCTCACCCCCACCCCCCAAAAAGAAATATTAAAATCTAACCAAAGATGCAGCAGTGCATGAGAGCCTATACGTTTATAATAATCTTAGGGTTCATTTGGAGGAACATATTACTTTGTTTAATCATTATCAATACTCATATCTGTTTGGGCATCTTCAATATGTAACTTTTATGCTGGAAAGTCCAGCCATTTTTTACACTAGTCTAGATGTATAACATACAGATATTAATAAAAATGTACTGTAGCTCTGATATCAACAATGATAGCTCTAAACATACAGTGATCCTCACTATAAATTGGGGAGTGCCCTTTTCTTTCAAAACAATTACAAGGTTCCTCTGGGAAACTCCGGCAGCAAAATGTCACCGGCGGCGAGAAGGGGCTCTTCTCCTAGGATAAAATCGAAGCCTTTACAAACAATAAGTGTACAGTAGATTCCCTCGACGTATATAATTAATGAGTTCTACAAACGCCATCGACAGGTGGAATCCTACAGCCTATCACCCTGGCATTGTGTACTCAAAAACCAGTTACTCCTAGTGACTCCTCACTATAATAGCTCCTACAAAAGACTATAACCAGTGGATGTCGCTCAACTAATTAGATTGAGAAGCTCTTTAAACAAGGATAACACATCTTGTACTTCCCTCAAACTAGTACATGAGCTCTTAACATATCCAGTGATCCTGGGGCTGTGCGATAGCTCACAAAATTCGAGGTATTTTTTCCGTATTATTTATTTAACTCGCACGTTCCGTTACTACAAAATATCGTACTCCGCGATAACCGTTTTTTCAAATACCCCCGGTGCAAAAAGATGAAAATGTTGCGCCAGGGGGAAGAGTATTAAAAATTATCATCTTAAGGAGCTAAAAAGATTATCTGTGCCATCAAGATATATTAGCGTTTTTCATGACTGAACATTTCTGTGGTTGTTCCGTAAAAAACACTAAGACATAGCAGTTTTTCTCTCTACTCTCTCTACTAACACACCCTCAATGATTTGGTGTGCTATCGGAATGTTTAGCAACCAGTCTATATTTTTGTCTAGAATAGCTCCATTATTGCATCGATCGTTATGTTATTTACAATTAATAAAGGAAATCAAATCATATGTTAATTTCATGGAAATAAGAGAGAAAGACCATTATTTTAAAATACGTGTGCATACAATAGTTTTTTCTGCGAGACATTTGAAAGATATCAAAAATGCAATATTTTCGTATAGAATACCGAGAACATTTTCACCCGGATATACTCGCAGCCCTAGTGATCCCTCACGCATGAGCCATAAAACATACAGAATGATCCTCAGCTGATACAGAATTGAGCTCGTTAATAGCACACAGTGATCCCTACTATATCTATGAGCTCTAAGATACAGGTATTACAGTTGATTCTCCTCATTATATTCATATGTAGCTTCGTATATGTATCATACTGGTGATCCTCATTATAAAATTTTTGAGTCTCTCTAACACATACAGTGATCCTCTCACTATAAATAAGCGCTAAAACATACATGATCCCCTCAGACTATTTAATGAACGAGCTAACAATATCATTGATAGTGATTCCCTCCATCACTAATGAGCTCTAAGAACATACAATATCCCTTCATTATAATGAGACTCTACAATAATGGACGTGAGATCCCTCATTTATAATGGTCCACGACATAATAATAAAGGCGCATTATCAGCAGTGGATGCCTCACTAGAAATAATGAGATCTAAAAATACAGTGAATCCTCACTATAGCACAGCTCTAAAAACCATACGGTGATCACTCACTATAAATTGAGCTCTAAAACATACAGTGCATCCTCCCACCAATGAAGAGACTCATTAAAGACAGTATAACAGGTGATCCCTCACTATATGAGCGCTGTCTAAAAAACATATCTAGTTATCTCATCCTTGAACATATATATGTGTCTGTATAAAGATACATTAAACGCTACGATCCCATCGTTATATAATAAATGCCTAACATTGTATTGTCGGATCAATTTTAAGAATTGCTGGGAGCAATTAAGTGCTTGGCATGTCTCGGCAATTATAGACAGGTGAGGTTTCCATATATTTCGACAGAGTATACTACTTGAACTGTAGTGTTCATACCACACCAGATTGTTCTCTCATGCAGGGTTTACTCAAACACAGCTGTTTACCTGGCTTATCTTTATTAGGTAGTATAAATAAAGGCACTGGTAAATTGGCAATAGAGGTAACTCTCTCTGACGCGAGGCCAAAGTCCACTCACCGCTAAAAGCAGAATAAGCTGATTTAAAAAGTCAACTAAGAGGTTAATATCAACATATCGAATAATATGATATCTACTTTGATCATTGACACTAATATCATTATCGTTATATATCCTAGACCAGGGTATTGTATGAATATCTAAGTGATCTGTATGTTAAAGAACACTCTACAAAATACCAATCGGCTATCATCCACTGTTTCAACAGATCTAAGTGATCAAAATATTTCCCATCGATTATGAATGTACTTCCAGATTCAAGAAAAAACTCTTATATATTACTCTTCATATAGTTTCGGTAAGTCAATATTTGGTTTTTATTACACGTCACGTGCGTACCCACTGTTTGTATTATTTGCATATCAATTTTTACAAAATTCAAATATTCCAGCATGCACACTAGATTGACGCATCAATATTAGCAAAACTAGTTATCAATAATACTTAGACAGATAGAATGTATACTTGGGGGGGTTTATTCGCTCACGCGCCTATCTAATATTTTTAGGAATAGTGTGTGTTGGCCAAGTTGTGCCCGTGGAGAGATGATATGTGGGTTACCCGCGGAAATGTTGCCACAGCAATGTCGAGTTGTATACATTTTGGGAGTTTATATTTTGTCACATTAATTCAGCTTGATTTAGACACAAAATTCATGGAAATTTTTATTTCAGATATGTACAATCGGGTTTTAAAACTACGTTTTCTGTCAATTTATGAGTTTAAATATTTAGGATATGTATCGTTTGTATTCCAATCGTATCAGGTGTCGAGTTTGGAACTTTTCCACCGATTTTAGATTTTTATGGAACCTCGCTCAACCCAATAATAAATGGTCATTGTATAAGATCTAAATCTTAAGGAATGTTTGACACTGAGTGTGATTGTCATTGTGATATAAGTGGTATTCAAGAATTTTATTACAGTGGTGTCTGACACAGTAGGATTAAGAGCAAAGGGACAAGTAGCATCATTGGAGGCGGTATTGGATGTTAGGAGTATTGTAATTAAAAAGAGAATAGAAAAAATAAAGATATGAATGTGGATTATATTTATCTTACACAGGCTATCATATTCAACACATATGAATGACTAACCCACACCACACATCTCAATGCCAAAAGTCTTTATAATTACATACCCTGTCGAAAAAAGAACCCGTGTGGAGCATAGTGAATTATTCGGTATGAGCAGTCTACATCTGTCATATGTCGTCAGTTTCCGATGTGGTATACTTGTCCGAGCCACCAAGCAGTGACTAGTTAGGTCTGACAGATTTTATCCGTCTGACATAGTCACACACGAAGAGATATGTCTAGTAACAAATGTCGTGCTTATCACATAGTTGAATACTAATCCATGATTATGTAGATTGTGAATTTTACTTTGCCTTAATAGTTAGAATTCTCAGGTAAAAGTCAATGGGATCGCTGTAGTCGTTCAACTATAGTAAAGTAAGAGAATAAACGATTAAGGTACCGTGGTGGAAAAGCTAGTGATTTTGCATAGTCAGACTAAAGAAGCTCGTAATTCTTTCATAGGGATCCACTATTAACACATCTTTGCGTACTGAGCCTTTATTTATCTCGCCATAACATCATCTGATGAGAGGAAGTGCCATACCCTTAATTTTTCCTAAGGTCTAAGAGCTGTCAGGTAGTTCGTTAGTATCACTGAGCTAGGTAGGTGTATAAAATGGTCTGTACAGCTTACATGTTGATTAAGGGCGTATGACATACACATAAGACACCATGGTATCTTATCATATACCTTGGTACAACATAATTATGATTGTGTTCCCCATGAAAAGTTATAACTTTTACAAAACCATGCAAAGGAGAGTACGAACCTTATTTGTCTTGAGTCAGTATGCCGAAAAAAAATATGCGATTCATACATGGTTACGTAGTGTCACAATAAGTACGCGTATAAACTTATTGTGGAAGTGACCAATGAATTACACAGACAATAGGAATAAAACCGAAATGTAAGCTCGCAGGGGGTTAGAAAAGAGATTTATTATACCAAAGGTAAGTAAAAATATATACACGACTGAGTCATATAAGAGACTATGAAGGCCGATTTAAAACTCTATGGAGTTTTTGTGGCGAGTTTGATAGTCAAATAATGTCGTAAAACGTACATTTAAATGTGTCGAGAGACACTTCTAACGCAGAAAAGTCTACAGGCTGGTTAGAATTGTCTAAGAGAGCGCTAGAATCTCTACACAGTAAGCATATTTGAGAACTGCATGAGAAATATAATCAAATAAACTGTTTTCCACTAGACCACTAAAGTTTGTATACCTAATTTCTTATCCATTGATCCAATAGAAACTAAGATAATAGTGTAATATAAAACGCACTATGCATCATCTCATCATTGGGGATTCAACCAGTGTTGTATGTAATTCATGTGTTGCTCACATGTTGCAGCTATTCTCTCTATCGCCATGTCGTATTTAATGAGCGACTAAAGAGTAATGGGTAGCAAGAGACACGGTCATTTCGTGATGAAGACTGCGAGGATTTAATGTTATAAGGAACACACTTAAATTTAGTCCCCAGTGGCGTAAGCGAGGCATGTTCTGCAAGACGTCGCAATACTAAAAGATCCTCTTACCTGGCTCTATATAGGGCCTCATGAATAGCATGAGCAGTCTTCCCAAAGAAGCCTTAAATTTTTGCAGGGCCCTAGATCGAACATCTTTGGCCGAGTGGTGACACGTCTCCAGATTAAGTAGTAGACAATATTTTCACTAAAATGGGACTTGAAAACCAATAAATAAAAGATTCTCAAATTTATCAAACCTCAAGCCGTTTAATTAAAAGTAATGTGATAAAAGAATTACCAACTCAATTAGTCTATTATAGAAATAGAAATCTATGTGACTCGCCTATAAAAAATTTGACTTTCTCGCTAAAAATTCCTACCTTATAGTACTTAATTTTTTTTTCCCATTTTAAGGCACACTATCTTCACCAAAAATCTTTAGGTTAAAAAAATGAAAACTGTAGACTTTGAAGATCCACGTTGAGCAAACAAGATGTGGTCCGCACATCTACCTATCCATACATAATATAAAATCGCTTTTAATGCACGGATCAACACAGGCTAACGCTCGACACAGCTTGACGTCATGTTCTCAAGGTTTCATTGGTGAGGCTAGCACTTACCTGAGTAGTATTATTCAAAATTACTCGTAGCCATATGAAAGTCCACTGGGAGGAGGTTTTATGTTCTTGAGGTCGAAATTTATAATAAGAAATAAATAATGGACCATTCGATAGTTATTGTTCTCTCTTTAACTACTAAGAGAGCATTCATATAATAGATATTAGTGCAATCCTGCCTATGTGGAGAAAAAAGTGTATATGTACTTTACACATGATGTGAAATGGGTGTTGGTCGTGGGTGAGGAGCGGTGGGGCAGGGGCGTGCGCGGGGGAGTTGGGTGGGGGAGGGGGTGATTGTAGCGGCTAGTCCTAAACAGCTAACAGCCTGTAGAACCAAGCGAGAATCTATGTATCTTGAACGCAAGTGTAGTAAATTAACGATTGTTGTCCCTACGTAGGACTAGCCTAACATTCTGTTCAAGATCGTAGTGCTACCGTGACTAAGCATTACTAGCCGTATGATTTGAACGCAGCCCATCTCCAGGGTACAAGGCATTGACTAACTTTTCAAACTGTTGGTTGTAGAGGAGGTTGCACAGAGTCCAGTTAATGAAGTTGCTGACATCGTTAGATTTCCACGTTATAACGATGGATTACAGAGGTAAGTCATTTGCAATATTTCTCTGTAAATTATGAAACAATGTAACAGTCTGTTCTTGTGTCATATTTTCACAGATTATTTTGAAAATTCTTTTCTTTTTGGAGAATATTATCTTAAGAAAGAATAACATTACTAACAAATCAATATTTGTGCATAACCGGTAATTCTTTTTTTTTGGGGGGGGGGGGGGGGGGGGGGCATAAATATTGAATGAAAGAAACTATAGGAAGTGAATTTAATCTCAAGATTGAGGAGACAATACATACTTCTAACTCTTGGAATGTTGCAGGATATGCCGATTCCACGCGGCCATCCTTCGGAGGACGGAGTGGTGGCAGATGGCCGGTTCATGTATAAGTGGATCAAAGAAAGAAGTGGGACGTCCAAGTCATTTTGTTGGGGTCATTCATTAGGGGCTGCGTAAGTATTCACTCTATACATTTTTATACACCTTTCTTTAGACTCAGAAGCTGTTTCATTGTTTTAACAACAGGATTCCCTGTGTTTATGTAGTCTTCCTGATTTCAGAATCACAACAAAGTTGGCCAACAGTTATGTGAAGAAGGTTGGTATATTTTATGAAGCATGAATTTAAAGAAATATCTTGAGAATGTGCAGATAGTGATGTTTGTCTATTGTTCGTCCTTTGTGCATGTAATATTTATTTGGGAAGGTCTCTGCATGATTGGCCAATTATTTTACACAAGCAATAATGTTTCTGATGAAGTTCTAGAACTGTGTTCTCTTATGCAATATGTTGGTCTTTCAATGGAATTTTTTTAATGTATTTAAATTAATTTGAAGTATAATGTATATTTTTGTTCAAGTATAATGCATTTGAATAACTGTATACAGGGAAATCATGTCTTTATTTTATTTTGGTCTCTTTTGTTAGTCTTTAGTACTGTGAGTGGGTGAATTTAAAATGGGGCAAATCATTGCAGTTTAGAAGGTTTTAGATAACACAGGGTGAAAATAACCCCATATACAGTATTTTATCCCAAATATAGATAAGGGGCTATTTTACTATTTTTTATTTTTGAATTGAAGGAAGTTACTTGGAGGCTATCTTTCCTAAGTACATTTAAAAGTGTATGTGAACTGTTAAATTTTCAGGAGATGATCCTCACGGGGTGTCTTAGAATCTCCATTTAACAACATCAGAGACGCGGCGCTCAGCCATCCATTTGCAGCTGTAAGTCTCCTATTACTCCTCATAGCCTAGAGTGTCAGGGTTCACCAGTATAGATTGGAGTTATTTTATTTTGACAGTTTATTAAACATAGATATTTCACACAACTGAAAGGTTGTGTGAGAAATAATATGATTTAGGTGAAGAATGTGGCCACATTCACTGGCACTGTGGTTCCTTGCATGTCTTCTTTGCCAAAAAACACATTTACATTTATTTAAAGATTATAATTTTATGGCCCCCAAGATTAAAAAAATTTGAATATCGATTTATTCATTCTA
>CAJDSM010027003.1:0-12230 GCA_903981925.1 Ostrea lurida | reverse complement strand
TACTTGGTTGTTTTTCAGCCATTCCAGCATATCACTTTCTACAAGGAGCTCATTTTGGACTGTGTTGCTCAAAACAATGTGTTCTTTACAAGTGATGAAAAGTGAGTATAATTTATATACATACAGTGAAACCTTTGTTTTTCTGACATTTTGGTTGAGTAATAAGATTTAAATATATACATGCAAGCTCTGTCCTTTTAATTTTGGTGCTGATTCGCTGATTTGACTTTATCTGCACATACTCTAATCATCTTGTGTGTGTGTGTGTGTGTGTGTGTGTGTGTGTGTAAATTTTATTTTAGTTATCAATTGAATGTAGTTTTTATGATGTCATCAAATGACAGATTCAAGCTAATGAAGTACTGACTGACAGTGATGTAAAATACTTTGCATGTTTATAAAGAATGAGCGCTATGAAACTCTGGAATCAGGTCTATAAATAGCAATTATATGTGTAGCGGTCAGCTGGGTTTGACTGCCGGTGGCCTGATAGCTCAGTTGGTAGAGCACCTGCTGGAGATTCAGGGGGCCTCGAGTTCGAATTACGGTCAGGTCCGTTGCATTTTCTCCCTTCCTATTACATGTGTAAACCAATATTATATAGATGTATTATAGGTGTTCTCATATTTTGTTGATAACATTTTTTTAACCTATTGATATGGAAAACTATTTTCCTAGGCATTGCATTAGTGTGATTCTCATTTCATTATTTATTATTATTATGTAGGACATACGAGTGTTCATTACAGCATTACATTATTAATAGGAGAGATTATTTCATTGAGTTCATTATAGAATTATTTGTGTATCATTACAGCATAGCTGCAGTGCGATCTCCTGTAATAATCATGCATGCAGAGGATGATTTAGTCATTCCATATGATCTGGGACTCAAGGTAAGAGTGATATGCAGTAGTACATTAAGTACGAGATAAAGGACACATTTATTTTAAGATAACAAGTATGAGAGGAGCACAGTTGTGAGATGAGGAACACAGCAATTGTAAGATGTCACGTGTGAGATGTCACGTGTGAGATGTTATATGTGAGATGTTACGTGTGAGATGGCAAGTGTGAGATGTCACGTGTGAGATGTCACATGTGAGATGTTATATGTGAGATGGCAAGTGTGAGATGGCAAGTGTGAGATGTCACGTGTGAATTATCATGGGTGAGATGTCACATGTGAGATGTCACGTGTGAGATGTCATGGGTGATATGTTATGTGTGATATATTATGTGTGAGATGTTATGTGTGAGATGTCATATGTGAGATGTCACGTGTGAGATGTCATGGGTGAGATGTCACGTGTGAGATTTTACATGTGAGATGTCATGGGTGAGATGTCAAGTGTGAGATGTCAAGTGTGAGATGTCACGTGTGAGATGTCACGTGTTCACATTTCATCTTAGTTGTGGTGAGATGTCAGGTGTTTGATATTGAACACAATTATCATGAGGTATCATGTATGGAATTTAGTTAATTTTCTCCTTGAGTGTTGTGTGATAAAGATATGATTTTTTTTAGCTCACCTGAGCCAATGGCCGAATCAAAAGTTGTCTGTCGTCGGCGTCGTTGTAAACTTTTCACATTTCATCTTCTTCTTTAGAACCATAAGGCCAATATCAATCAAACTCGGTACAAATCACCCTTTGAAGGGGATTCAAGTCTTCAAAGGGGAAATAATCACAAAAAATGATATATTTTACATATATTCTTAAATAACTTGCAACTTTTATGTAAAGTGCCTTATATTTAATTTTATTATCTTCATAGGTAAATAAAAACAACGAAAATAAATCCACGACAAATTTTTGCACTTATATGAATACACAGTTAACTCTCGAATTATCGCCACTCAATTCATTGCCATTTTCGGTATAACGCCACATTTTTCTAGGAATGTTTTTCCTGTTACGTAAAATTCTCGTTAAAATGCCAAATTCGCTTTCGCCATCCACCATGGTGTTTTAAGTACAAAAGTCTGTTTAAAAGTATTAATCATCTTGATAAACCGCCATGGGTACCTGTGGTCACCGAAGCGGTAAATTGGTCATTATTGAGCTCTGGTGTCCATCTGTGCTGAAAGACCCCGGTAATTAAGTAGACAAGCAAAGACTTAATATGAGATATAGTCGCATTATTTTTATGCCCCTGGAATCTTCGATTCGGGGGCATATAGTTTTTAGCTCACCAGAGCCGAAGGCTCAAGTGAGCTTTTCTGATCAAAATTTGTCCGTTGTCTGTCGTCGTTGTTGTCGTCACCGTCATCGTAAACTTTTCACATTTTCAACTTCTCAAGAACCGCAGGGCCAAATTCAACCAAACTTGGTACACATCATCCTTGGGTGAAGGGGCTTCAATTTTGTTCAAATGAAGGACCTGGATCCATATATACGAAAGTTCGTAGACGTAAACGTAAATCAGCGTAGCTGTACATTTACGTTGGGAACGGTATTTACAAACAGGTCGTAGACGTAACTTTAGACGCCAAAAAATAAGGTAACTCTACGTGTGCCCTACTGAGTCACGTAGGCGAGTCGTAACTTCGAGAATGACGTGCACAGAAAATGGCGACTGATAATTTTTCTATCGAATTCTTCTTCCGTAAAGACCTCAAAACCTCCCAACATTGCATTTAGGATGGTCATTAGTGGATTAAACAAGATTAAATCTATATATTGCTCCTATTATAGATTGATCTAGCAGATCATCCTAGCATGGTGTGCACAATTCACAAAAATTTCCGAGCGATGTTTATTTACGTAGAGAAGTGGTCCGGACTCTATAAATTACTTCAGAGATTGGGAATCACTGCAGGGCTTCATTTATTTTATTTTAAACTAAATTGACTGCAGAACTTCAACCATATTTAATTCGTGAAACTTAACTATTACTAGATGAGGAAAAGAGAAATACTAATCCACGAAGTATATACATATATTTCAATCCCCCCACCAGCACTCACTCCCCCCCCCCCCCCCCCCCCCCCGCAAATATAATAAATAATCAAAAGTGACAAATGTAAATGTGTAATATTTATGACTTGCAATATTTTAACAAGAACAGGGCACTTGTTTGTTATAAAAATTTAAGTATTGTGCTGTATAGATCATTGACAACAAATTTTTAAGATTACCGGTATCTTCCGCATCAAAATTATCTATTATTACTGAATTTTTACTTGAATCAATAACCTTGCATTATTTTTCCCATATGAGACTTTTTTAAACTTTAAGATCATTCCCAAAGTCTATAATCTTAATCTATGGATCTCTCTACCATTCATGATTCTGACTGATGTATACATGTATGCAACCAGCTACAATTAATGCGGCTAGTCTGTTGGAGCATATATTATTGAACCAAGGAAACCTTCGTATCAGCAATACAGGTACATGTATATTTGATGGAACTATATTTTCATTCCAGTCTTACACCAATATCTCATTTGCATTACCATAGGCGACTCCCCATGTAATTTTGTAATGAATAAGGTCCTCCCTCCTCTATACTACAAGGTATAAATTTTACTATATAATATAGAGGCGTGGACCTTCATCATTCCAAAAATACATGGGGGAGCGCCTATGACTTACTACACAGTTCATTCTGAAGAGTTTCCTTTAAATAATCCAACCATTTACTATCTGGTACCTGTGGGAGCCCGGTTAGAATAGGTCCCAGCATCCCTTGCAGTGTAAGAGGCGACTGAATGGGCGGTCATTCGAATTGAGACTGGAAAAGATGAGGTCCCGTGTCACAGCAGGTGTAGCAAGACATATTTTAGCAATTTATATTTCCAAAAAAGAGAGGGTTATTACCTCCAATATGAATAATATTAGAATTAGAAGTTTTCAATTTTAGCAATTTCAACAACTGTTATCAATGACCACAAAACCCCAGTTTTTCTCTTGTTAGCACTCCACTTGCATTCATCCACAGTAAGTGTAATGGAGAAGAACAACTCATGGGTCCAAAAGAAATGCATTGTTGCTGCTGGAATATTAATGCCAAAATCAAAATTCTTGCTAAATAGTATCTTTTCATGAAGATATGCGAAATTCATTTTTAGAAATTGGAGTGACTACATAACAATAACATTGATTATTGATCTCAAAATTTAATTTTATCTAAGTAAATACATATATATAAGTTTATTCCTTATAATACCAACATTTATAAAATTAATCTTATAAATGACAGTACATGTTTCTATTCATGTTTAACAGTTTGAATATTAAAACCTTTTTCTTTATGAGGCCTTGTTAAATAACTTTTGGCATAAAATCAATCAAGGGCACTTCTAAGGATTTTTCAACAAAAAAAAAGGGGGGTGGGGCTTCCTAAATCAGTACCAAAAATATTAAATTATATTAAAAAATAAAAACACACACAAACACAACCAAACAATAGGCCACAGACCTTTGTGGCTCATCCTTCAGGAGTAATTTTAAAAGTCTTCATATTGTAAAGACAATGCCACGACTATAAATGTACTTTTGACTCCATATCGACACAAAACTGGTAACGTGAATTTTACATATTTGGTTAGAAAGGATCAAAATTTATTCTACAGCATTAAAGATGTTTAGGGTTTAAACTTTACACTAAAGAATACAAAGTTTTGGCCCCACCCTGGGTCAAAACTCTATCCCAGATAATCATAATAATGCAATATTTTGGTAAAGGCTATTACATCAATAAGCATTTAATTTTTTTTAAAAAATATGCAGTTATAGAGAAAGACTATATTTTCAAATTTGTTTATTTGAAACTTTTCGTCCCACCCATCAGAATCTAATTGATTTTCTGACATTTGCTTTATTTGAAACTTTTCGTCCCGATCCCATGAAGACCCCACGAAGGTCCCAAAAATTTACATTAATTTATAATTTATGTCCCCACTATGTCCCAAGATGTTTCATACCAAAATTTGAATGGAATTGGAATAGTAATCAATATCAAGAAGTTGAAAATGTATTCAATGTTAGATAACACACGACTCAAGACAATATTTACAACCCAACAAGGTCATTGACATAAATAGAAAAACAAATACCATCATAGAAAGATCAATACTAGTGGACTTCCAAGTGGGATTCACCATAGAAAGACATGATAAGGTAACACAAAGCCATGCCAATTAATGCCTGATAACCACTAACAAATTTTCCTAAGAGAAAGCATGAATCACTTTCTGAAAGATTACAAGTCTAAAAGTATCAAGTTTTACTTACTATTTCATGAAAAATATAGGGTATAATATTTCTGACGATTAAAAGACCTCTGACCAAAAAGAAAAAAAAAAATCCTCAAAACAATAACAGCCCCCCCCCTCCCCAAAAACAAACCAAACAAACCAAATCAAAAAAATTGGGAAGAAGGCGACCCCATTTGAAAGCCTGAACGCTGTTATTATCAAACGTCTATAAAATATGTAAACCAATATGAGATGAAATTTAAAGGAACAACAAAACAGTGATTATCCCCAGATAGGCGAGGTGGACAACTAAAATAAACATATCAGCAGCAGTGAACTAACTGATGGTAATGTCCAGTTACAAGACCTATGGGTCAGGAGTTGGATTTTTCAGGCTCTAGCCAATATGTTTTGAATCATTTCATCTGCCTTGTCCTCGTTCCCAGCAACAATCAATGCAATGGAGACAGGCTATTTCTTTGGTTTGCTACAAAGATTTTTCACGGCCACTTACCAAGCATTGTACCATAAACCTAAAATAAATGCACAATATGTGATTCCACAACATGATTTCCCACAAGTATTACTTTAACTGCAATCTGAAGGAAACTTATACATACACCTGTCTAATACAACTGTACTCTACAAGAAAAAAACATGACACATAGCATTGTAGTAAAAATACTAGTAAACAGTAAACGATGTCGTGACTCAATACAGGAATTTTTGACCACCAGAATATAGATATCTGGACGCATATATCTGCGTAATCTAAAATTCTATATTACCGCAACCCCCCACCCCAAGCTTACCAAGCAAATGTTTTTAATTTAACGAGTGTAACTATATAATTAGAATGTGTAAAAGTGGTGGCTTAAAGGGTCTTCATAGAACCTGCATTATCCAGTGCTATTTTGTTATTATCCTTGTGTGAATCTTACGGTCTCTTTTTTTTTTTTTTAAATATTGTGAGAGTCACACGTACATATGTACAGAGAATACTCTAGTTACATAAATGTCACTTTAGTATGATGCCTTTACCTCATGTATAGTATGCGACTGAAATCTGCATCCTAATCTACCTGGATCTGACATATAGAAGCCCTTCAGAAGGAAGCAAGAAACTCTTCTCATGCAAGGAATACTTGCTGTCCTGCTGGCACACAATTGATTTCTTTACCACCTTCATGACCCTTTAAAAAAATAAAAGCACATGCAGTCAGTTGATTCTGAATATCTAGTGCATCCTACATGGTATTATCATATTACCGTACATCATCCTATTACTAAATAATTGTCTAAACTATGGGACATTGATTCCTAATAATAATTTTACACATAATTGAATGCACTTTTATATCATTTAATTTTATTTTAAGTGATTACCTTGTTGCTGGATTTCTCATTGGGTTTTTTTTTTAAAAACACCTTTTAAAGAATTAAGGTGATTTTTCGTTCACGTACAACAACATTAAAGTCTTTTTGAACATATCTTTGTTGTAATATAAAATTAAATGAACAAGAAATAAATCTATATTTTTTCAGGTGATGTGCAGTTTTTTCCGAGATTTAGACCGCAATCTTTTCATCAGTTTTGACCGTCTCAAAATTCGTCTGATTACCTGCATGCACCCAAAATATGATTCATCTTCTTTCCCTATTTCACTATTTGTGCAAATGACACATGTGGTATTGCATGTCTGTGAATATTTTTAAGTGTTCCTGCTGAACAGATTGGATTTGTTCCATGTGTTACACTGTATCTCATTTAAGGTCATATAAATTTTCACTGAATATTTCTCTTGAACATGTGACGTGTGTATATATGTGCAAGGTATGCATCGTGGAATTAAAAAAGAATGGTCATAGTTTAAATAGAATTCAGAGTATGGTGATTGTCAAAGTGAGTTTACCATGTAGTACCAAGGTACTTCGGTCTTAATGAGTGGTTCAATATGGTCACGGTGGCAGTACATGTAACACTGGGTAACTTACACAACACAAACGTACATGTGCCAGATCCAAGCACAATGTGTACGTTGTCCTCACAGATCGCCGTTACGGTTTGCCACTTAGGGGTCCAATGTAGAATTTATTTAAAGGCACCTAATCAGTGGTAAAAAAAGGCGAGTTGTTTACAACAAACAGCTTCACTTACCTGTCCGGTCAATGCCGACTCCTCATACATGTGCCAAAATGCCAGTCTCACAACCCGGAGTTCACAGGTCAATGTTTTCAAATGAATGCGTACATGTTTGACGAAAATCTTCCTAAATAATTGCACAGTTGATGGACATACGGTAGACCACATAAGTGAAAGGTGTACGCACTGAAGTCGTGGCATTCTGACAAGGATTTGTGTTCTTGTTCGTCATTTCTAAGCGAAAATGAAAGCCTAGCTTGTTAGGGAAAAAGATTTTCTCCGCTTTCGAAGTTGAAATAGCCGACTGCGCACGCGACGTTCAGCTCATTCGTAAGTGTACGTCTACGTTTACGTAACGGCTTTGGTAAAATACCGTGTCTACGATTTTCGTATCTAAATCTTAATGCAGCCGTAAATGCTACGTTTACGTCTACGTCTACGAGCTCCCTCCTTTTTTTTAGTAAATTATGGGTCCAGGCCCTCATCAAAGGGGAAGATAATCACGAAAATGCAAAAAATAGGGGGGGTGCATTTTTAAAAAAATCTTCTTCTCAAGAACCACTGGGCGCAGGAAAGCTGAAATTTATATGGAAGCTTCCCTGATATAGAGGAGATTCAGTTTGTTCAAATCATGCCCCCGGGGGTAGATGGGGCCATTAGGGATCAAAGTTTTTACATGCAGATATGTAGAGAAATTCTTTAAAATCATTTTCATTGAACTCAGAAGAGTGGATGTTACCTGAAAGTTCCTGATATGAGGTAGATTTAAGTTGGTTCAGATAATGCCTTCCACCCGAAATAGGTTAGATTTAGTCCACAGTGTACATTCTAAATCCCAAACTAACTGCTCTTTCTTAGTGAAGCAGCTGTGCTCAGGTGAGCCGATGAGCGATGTGGCCCTTGGGCCTCTTGTTGGTCCGTCCGTCTGTTTGTCTGTCTGTTTGTCCGCAAAAACTTTAACATTGGCCATAACTTTTGATTGGCAAGGGATTGGACTTTCATATTTCACACGTATGTTCCTTATGACAAGCCCTTTCTACTGGTACCAAAATTTTGACCTCCTGACCTTGACCTTGAAGTTTGACCTACTTTTCAAATACTTTAACTTTGGCCATAACTTTTGAATGGCAAGTGATGCGACTTTCATATTTCACATGTATGTTCCTTATGACAAGCCCTTTCTACTGGTACCAAAATTTTGACCTCCTGACCTTGACCTTGAAGTTTGACCTACTTTTCAAATACTTTAACTTTGGCCATAACTTTTGAATGGCAAGTGATGCGACTTTCATATTTCACATGTATGTTCCTTATGACAAGCCCTTTCTACTGGTACCAAAATTTTGACCTCCTGACCTTGACCTTGAAGTTTGACCTACTTTTCAAATACTTTAACTTTGGCCATAACTTTTGAATGGCAAGTGATGCGACTTTCATATTTCACATGTGTGTTCCTTATGACAAGCGCTTTCTACTGGTACAGTCCCTGAAATGTTCTACTTTACCATTTTTCCGTGCGGTCACCGTGCATTCAATCATTTTTCATTCATTATTTAGAGTGCGGTCACCGTGTGTTCAGCATGCGGTCACCGTTCATTGCTGGTGCGGTCACCATTGCATGTGGTAAAGTAGTAGAACATTTCAGGGACTGTACCAACATTGTTACCTCCTGACCTTGACGTTGAAGTTTGACCTACTTTTTCAAAACTTGAACATTGGCCATAACTTTTGAATGGTAAGCGATAGATTTTTCATATTTCACATGCATAATCCTTTTGGCAAGACCCTTTCACTGGCATGTCGAATCCGGGGCATCAGTGTTTCACAAACACATTTTGTTACATTATAGAAAACATGTTTCAGTTTAGGCTTAGCCGACGGGAGGTTCTGTTTGAGTTTTGAAGATAAAAAGGAAAGGATTTATTGATGTTTAAACAAAAAATCATATTAAAAATTTTAAAAATGAATTTATTACAGAAAATATTTATATGAATTATATAAGCAAACATGGAAAACAGTGGTAACTCTTTTTCTACAAAATGACGGAATTTTTTCTTCAAAATGGTGGAAATTCAATTCATCGCCAATTCGTTATAATGCCAAAGATTCAAAAGAACAAAAGGTGGCGGTTTATCGAGAGTTGACTGTATATGAATGAATTGTAAATCAGTGAAATTGATGTCAACGAATTCATTATTTAGAGTCAAAACCACAAAATTTTAAACCCACGAAAATAAATGATTTTAAGGTATTAGCAAGTCACGTTGAAAGATTTTTTTCCTGGTAGTCAAAATAGAGTACATGTATAATATGTTAATTACTAGTTAACACCCTATAATTAGTGTTCTTGAAATTTTCAGTCCGAAGGATTTGACTGGTTAAAATTTCGTAGGACTGGTAAAGTTCATAGCGCATTTCATTATTCGAACTGATAAGAATCCTGAAATGTCTGAAACCAATGAACTCTGATAACAAGAATTGCTATATCCTCATCATTACTGCTTGTTTGCCCTGTATTTTGTTATACTGGAATCTAAACAGTCATGGTTGTGCGGTACATGTAGTGTGTAATTACAGTTATACAAGTCAGCCCAGCAGAACAGGCCCGAGGGCAGTGGACATCTACAATTCATCCCCTTAAAAGCCTCCTTTGGATATGGACACAAGCATATATTTCAAGCTCCAGAATTGCCAGAAATTATACGGTCAGTAAATGGTCTCTTTATGTCAGTGCACCTTGATGTACGCTACAGTGATGACCCAGTACAAGGTCTCTGATGATGTGTCACCATTCATATTCTCAATAGAAGGATTCTGTAATGGACCATCATTTTCTCTCATTGTGCATGTATAAAAGTATAAACTTAGGAAAGAGGAAGTCGAGCAATATGAATTGATGTGGTTTTGTTTATTGAAACAAAAGATTTGTGTTGGGCTTGTGTTTGTACATAAAATTGGGGGGCGGGGGGTGGGGGGGTGTGTTGAAAGTGGGAATGTCTTTCTGTAGAATTTAAAGTTTTAATTTTTTGTTTTTTGTTTCAGGAACTTTATTGGCATTTGTCAGAAGAAATGACAGGACAAACTTTCTTTAGATTTGTCTGTCTCGGCTGAACAAGCACAAGCCATGATTACCAATAGCTCAGGAAGTCTCCATTTTCTATCATTATTATAATGAACATCTCCCTTGAAAGTTCTGTGTCGCAGATGTTTTAGTGGTCCATTATTTAGATTTTTAGGTCACCTGNTTGTGTCACAGATGTTTAATGGTCCATTATTTAGATTTTTAGGTCACCTGAATAAACTCAG
The DNA here is from genome assembly GCA_903981925.1 of Ostrea lurida. NCBI lineage: Eukaryota > Metazoa > Mollusca > Bivalvia > Ostreida > Ostreidae > Ostrea > Ostrea lurida. The sequence goes on along the minus strand of CAJDSM010027003.1, from coordinate 1,577 downwards.
GTGACCTATTGCAATTGGACATCGTCCGTCATTTTGCGTCGTTTGTCGTCCGTTAACAATTGATCATTTTTAACTTCTTCTTGATAACCACCAGTCCAATTCTTTTCAAATTTGGTATGAAGCATCTTTGGAACAAGGGGCACATAAGTTGTAAATTTCAGGACTCTTGCACCCCTGGGGCCTTTAGAGCGGAGCAAAAAGTGACCAATTTAAAAAAAAATCTTCCTGCTTTAAACAACCGAACATGTCAAAGAAACCAATGCCTTGGTGGATGTAGGGCAGGATAGGCCTCTACCAATTGTAAATTTGGTGATCCTCCGGGGTAAGGGTTCTGACCTTAGGGTGGGGTCTAACTTGTACATAGTGTTTATATTGTAAATGTGAAAAACAGTCTTCTTTAATGCTATTGATTTTAAACTAAATGGATATTTGGAAATGAGCAGGGAGCCTTTATCATAATATATACCCCGGCATTAAAGTTTTCTGGGCTCTAAAAGTGTTATTCTTTCCACCTAGAGTCATCATATTATACATATGGACTACCCATGTTTAACGAAGAGTCCCTATCGAATTCCTGGGTTCAAAAAAAGGTCAAAGGTCAAGCGACAGCTGAACCATTCAAAAGTATGCATATGGTTTCTTCTTTCTGGTATTGAGAAGCATTATCATTCTACCTAGATATCACCAATGTCATAACTTATGGACCTCAAAGTAGCAATATGGTTTTCTGGTATTGAGAACATTATCCATTAACCCAGAGTCACATGTCTACTTATGGACTACCTAGAGGGACGGAAAGATGTTTGGGTCAAAAGGTCAAGCACACTGAACATTAAAGTAGCAATATGGTTTCCAGGGTCTAGAACCATATCATAGATATGGATTACCCATGGGATGAAGATGGGGGTTAAAAGGTCAAGCACACTGAACATTAAAGTAGCAATATGGTTTCCATCTAAAATTTATGATTAGAAAGATGATAATGTGTGAACAGTAGATCCATATTGAGGCTTAAATGCAAAATATGAGACATCCTATATGAGTAATGATACTCAGATGACCGTTAAGGCCTGTGGGCCTCTTGTTATTTTGTACAATGCTAATACAAATTTACCGGTATACACATGTATTAGACATCTTGATGATATCTTATTGATGTCACTAGCTGTATTAGACATGATATCTGATTATTATCACTAGTGGTAAACCTATGTCTTTCATAATCAGGTTATGTTGTTTCGAGATGTTTATTTTGGAGTGATTATGTCACATTTTGATCTGTCAAGTTATACTAGTCTAGATCTGGCTATTGTACATATGCTTAGTTGTTGATGTTTTTTCTTCAGAAACATTTAGAAAGGTAGATTTTTAGAAAATAATTCATAGCTTTTTTTCTGCTCTTTCACATTCATTGTGGCCAATGTATAAAACATTCATATGTATGTATTCTGAATTTGTATGTATTCTGAATTTGTATGTAATGACGTTTCGTTACCTATTTTTCCAATGCTTCAAGATTATTTCTTATGCACGAAGCCAAAAACGGATGACAAATAAGCATATCAAATCCAAGTAAA
>CAJDSM010027002.1:38334-50136 GCA_903981925.1 Ostrea lurida | reverse complement strand
ACAGAATGACAGACAGGACAAAAACAATACTTAGTATGCCCCCCTCCTGATCTTCGATCACGGGGGCATAAAAATCATTACACCGTGGTAGGGTGGGGCCACAATAGGGAATTTTTTACATATATGTGAACATATAGGGGGAAATCCTGTTCTCAAGAAACACTAGCTATTGGAGTGCAGATGTACCTGAAAACTGCCTGACACGGATTAGAGTGAGCCATAATAGGAGATATAAAAGTTCCGTGCAGATATATTTAAAATCTCCTGTGCACAGAACCACTTGGCCAATTTTAATCAAACTTGGTATGAATCATCCTTGTTTGAAGGACATTTAGGTTTGTTCAAATGAAGGGTCATGTCCTTCTCAAAAGAGAGAGAATCACGAAAAGGCCAAAGAAGCATTAGGGTGAGGACATTTAAAAATTTCAAAACGCCACAGGGCCAGAAAAGTTGAAATATACATCATAGCTTTCTGACATAGTGGAGATTCATGATTCCGGGATGGAATGTTGGGCCACAATAGGGGATACAAATTCTTACATATGTTGATATATAGAAAATATTATACAAAGTTATATGTAAAACATTTTTTTTAAAAACCATATGTAATTCAAATGATTGATTGTTGTCTAATGTCCCTCCCAAGAATAATTTACTAGCATAGAGACATCATCATTGCCGGGGAAGGGCTGCAAATTTAAGCCTCTTACGGCCTTTGAGCAGGGAGTGATCTTTATCGTGCCACACGTTTTTCGCAAAATTTGGACTTTTTGTGAAAGTTATTAAATAAATGTACACTATTGTATTCAATAACGACAATATTAGAGCCCAGTGACCATATAATTGATTGCTATTAAATTAGCCAATCAAAATGCCTACATGCAATATTTTTACTAAATTTGGCACTTCTGCGATCTAAAAAAATATTTTTTTCTTCTAATTGTGATCGAAATTCATTGCCTCTGGATGATGGGCTCACACACTAGGACAGAACCAATATGATCCCACATAGTAACAGATGTATTATAGAAACATACAAAAATCTTCTCTTTCTCTATACATGTATACATACAGACATCCAGTATGATGTCAATATGCTCCATGGTTCCTAGGTCAGGGGTCAAATACTAGTAGTGAAAATATATTAAATCTCGGAAAAATCTTAAATTCTTTACTCCCATACGAATAAAGTAAGTACATGAAAATGGTGTCCATAAGACTCAGCCTAAATTGTGAAATTCCAGGGTCAGGGTTTCAGGACCAATATGTAGTGAACATGTAGTGAATTGTAAGTCTTCTCTACTCCCTTATTTGAGAAAAATTAAATGTATTATTATATGTCCATGAAGCCCCATACCTATCACCCGGGTGATTAGTAGAAGGTCCGGGATCACCCGATGGGCCAATGTGGCATGGAGTGAAAATGTACAGTGTATTTTGAAAAATGGATTTGTTTATACGTTAATTTATTTTAAGTATTTACCTTAGCGCCGATTCTCATGGCTAAAACACCTTTAGGAATTGAGGTGATTTTCGTCACCTACGCTGAACAACGATTCAAGTCAAATGGACATTATTTTGTGTGTTTGCAATATGAAGATTAAGTGATTAAGAAATAAATCTTATATTTTTTTCGGGTGAGTGCAGGGTATCATTCGAAATTTTATGACGCGGCATTGATGCAGGTTACGTCTAAAATTCGCGTGATACCTTGGCATCACCCGAAAAAATGTAAGATTCATTTTTTATTTCATTTCTACTTTCAGTCATTAAAAGCATTGAATATTATGATGATGTTTTGTTTTGTTTTGGTGTTGTTGGTTTTTTTGGGGGGTCTTCTTAATTGTGAAATTCAAAGTGTGTGTGTGTGTGTGTGTGTTTAAAATAATTAATTATTATAAAACATGTATAGGCTAGATACTCCAGATGCCATTATTCAAAGCCTGTTGGTCTCTTGTTTGTTTTCTTTTGTGTGTGTGGGAGTGCATCTTTCACTTCCTTGTTGCTCTACATGATTGCGTTATTGCATGTCGTACCATGCAGAGCGCATGTGTTGGTGGTTTCTCTTTCCAGTATATAAAGGTATTGATCGATATTTTACATGTAGACGAAAGTTTACTGCACTGCGGTATAATTGTGGGTAATTTAATATTACTCTGAATGATAATAATAATTAATATTGCTCTAAATAATAATAATAATTTAATATACTCTAGATAATAATAATAATTTAATATTACTTTAAAACTACTCAATTATATATGAATAGAATTTGTATAATTAATAATTAAAATATAAATAAATTAATATTAAATATTTAACTGCGAAAAGTTATTCCATAACTTGTATAATGCTAAAGATTTGGCTTAAAGCAAAGTGGGAATTTTTAATATAATTTGGAAATTTAATTTAAGTGACTATTGGAAATGGAATTGTACAGCTGGTGTCCTAATTAATCTTATTATGTGTATCCTAATACAGTATATTCAAGGACTGTGTGTTTATCATACTAGTAGCTGGTATGGAAAGGGTTTAATGCAGATTTTTTTAAGGGGGGGGGGGGGTGAGGGGCAGCAGGGCTACGTCCTCCCTTCATTCCAGGGCCTGGTACTACAGAGTACATGATATAACGATGTAGTGTGTGTACTATTGCTAGTATATGTGATATACATGTATTTATATTTGTTCTGTTGGCCCTGTAGCTCGCTGTATGTACTCCCACGATGGTGCGACTGTTCTCTGCCGTGGTGATAATCCTAATGATAAGTGGTTTACCTGGGAAATGTCTCGGATTTGACGATTATTATGACTATGACTACCAAGATTACTACCAAGATGAACCGGAAGAAAATGCCACACAGCTTATAACCGGTCAGCAACTCAAAGGTAATTTACTGCCAAAAAGGCAATTTCCGATGACGGTAGTTAATTCCGAAATGAGATGTTTGATATACATGTATATGTTTGTTTGGATATGATGTTTGATATTACATTATATATATATATATAGTAGGTGAGTAGTATATATATATATATTAATATATATATATATATATAAATATGTAGGGTATATGTTATATATATATATATATATAATATATATATATAGTATATATTATATATATTACACTATTATATATATATATATCATATATATATATAATATAATATATATATATATATATATATATATATTAATATATATATATATATATATAGTATGAGTATATATAAATATAATTTTTTAAAGATATTGAGAATGTAGACCAGACCAACGGTTCTATCAGATTGATAGAAAGAGAAAGCCAAAAATGAGCAAGAATATTGACGATGCTGGTGCAAGATGTTGTGAGAGGCCGCTTGCAGTCTTTGAAAATGTCGTGTAAAAGTGCGGGTGATGGAGACTCGGGTGGTGACTTCGTCTGACAGGCCTCCGTCAGTTGCTTAGCAAATGTACAGTTATTGCCGAAAAATTGATGAAACTCCATCCTATTGTACGTGGCGTCCGCTATCAAAATCGGTGAAAAGATTTTGCAAGGAGAGGAGGGCTTGAGAAAAGATTACGGATCCGTAAGTGAGAGAGATTGAGTGCGAGAGAAGGCCGGAGAGAGTATAGGACAACTAGAAAGGAGATAGTGAGAGAGCGGTGGGTGCGGCAAACTGAAGAAGGCATTAGTAACGTAGGTAGGCGCAATCGCCGGAGTGCGCCGTGGCGGAGCGTAGGGTAGGTCGAGTGGCGCGGGAAGAGTCGGTCAGACGACTCAGAAGATTGGTCAGGGTACGTCGACGATGCAGGAGCGACGAGTGTCGGAGTTGGGGCGAACGTATTAGAGATTAGACGTAGACGCCGACTGGGGTAGACGTAAGACGTAGACGCCGATTGGGTAGGAAGAATGCGTGCGGCGGGGGGTGATGAGGTGCCAGGAGGATATCGAAGATTACAGAGAGATGACGAGTCGAGCGCATTTGCTAGTAAGCAGTTATTCCGACCACGAAGAAGTTTGCATAAGCGTCAGTCTTGATTTTTAAAATACAGAAGTGAGGTGTGTATACGCCTAAGTTGGTGAGGGAGTAGAGGAGGAAACGATAGAGTGTGTACGAGAAAATGGATTGTAGGGTGGTATTTTATGCCCCGAAAATCTTTGATTTTAGGGTATATACTCAAGTATGTTTTTGGTCTGGTCTGTGTTCGCAGGAAAAAACTGTAACATAGGCCATAACATGATAGGACGTGTGTCATCATATGACAGCCAAAACATTTAAGCCTTCCTGACCTTGATGAAGTTTGATCGTAGCTTTTAAAAATCTATGATATAATGGCGCATAACTTTGAATGTAAATGATAAACCTTTCAAAGGGTGTGGCAGCGAGGGGCGTAATCGTTTTTGCGAGTCCCTTCCAGCTGGCATTGTGGGAATCCGGGGCAGTCAGTGTTTCACAAACACGTTTTTTAGTCACCGAGTTATAACGTCAGGGACCTATGCAATTGGTCTTCCGTCCGTCCGTCGGTGCCGTCGTTCCGTCGCCGTCGTTAGATCGTCCGTTGTGCGGTGGGAGACAATTAACATTTAATTCTTCTTTGATAAGCGCGATGCGCGTGGTGCGCGAGGAGGGTCTTTTCAAATTTTGGTATTCTGAAGGCAATCTTGACAAGAAGGCACATAAATTGTAAATTTCACGTCATTTGCACCCCGTAGGCCTTGGGTTTCGCGGCAAAAACTCGCCCAAAAAGCGACCAATTTTCAAAAATCTTCTCCGTCACAACGCACAGTTGCTGAGGGAAAGCCAAATGCATATGATGTGAGAGGCAGGATGTGGCCGCTGTACAAAATTTGTAAATTTGGTGATTCCCTGGGTAGGGGTCTACCCAGTTCGCGGGGCCAAAGTTTGTAATAATGTCTGTTAACAAGTTTGAACATTTTTAACTTCTTCTTGATAACCACCAGTCCAATTCTTTTCACAATTTCGGTTCAAGCATCTTCTGGTACACAGGGGGCACATGAAATTGTAAATTTAGGTCTCTTTGCCACCCCTGGGGCCTTGGGGCCGGGAATTTGGCTGCGGGCATAACCAATAAAAAAAAAAAATTGCCCAAAAATGACCAATTTTCAAAAATCTTCTTCTTAACACCGCACATGTCTGAAGGAAATCCAAATGCATAGTGGATGTTAGAGCCCAGGTTGCCTTTACCCAAGAAGTTCCGTCAAAATTTTGGTGATCCCCGGCGGTAGGGGTTGCCTGACCCCAAGGTGGTGCGCGTGCCAAATTAACATAATGTCTGTTAACAATGAACATTTATTAACTTCTCTGATGAACCACCACAGTCCAATTCTTTTTCAAAGTTGTTATGAAGCATCTAGGGGACAAGGGCGACATAAATGTAAATTTCAGGTCTCCTTGCACCCATAGGGCATGTGGGGCAGGGCAACAAAATATTGTCCAAAAGGTAAACCAATTTTCAAAATCTTCTTCTAACAACCGCCAGCATGTCTGCGAGGGAATACCCTGTATAGTGAGTGTTTGTGGAAAGCAGGAAAGCCTTCTATCAAAAATTGTAAAAATATGAGTGACCCCGGTTTGGTATGGGGTTACTCCACCCAGAGCGGGGGGCCAAAATTTGTTTATGAATAATGTCTTTAATAATTGTATACATTATATAACTCTTCTTTGATAATAATCCACCAGTCCAATTCTTTTATACAATTATTGCGTATGAAGCATGTCTTTGGGACAAGGGGCCACATAAATTGTAAATTTCAGGTCTCTTGCAAACCCCTGGGGGCCTTGGGGGATGGGGCAAAAATTGCCCAAGAAAATGACCATATTTCAAAAAATCTTCTTCTTAAAACAACCGCACATGTCTGAGGGAACACCAGAATGCATTACTATGTTGTGATTGGTGAAGGAGAACCGACATGGCTTTTATACGCTCCTATAAATTGTGTAAAATTTGGTGTAAGCCCCAGGTAGGGTTCTGCCCCAGGCGGGCCAAATTGGTTACATAATGTCTGTTGAACCAACGGGTTGAAACATTTTAAACTATCTTCTCGATAACACTAACACAGTCCATATATCTTTTCAAATTTGGTATTGAAGCATCTCTGGACAAAGGGGCCACAATAAGATTATAAATCAGGTCTCTTGCACCCTGGGAGTACTCGTATGGGGGTGACAAAAATGCCCCGAAATGTGGACCAATTTTCAAAAACTCTTCTTGGCTTTAACAAAGGCTGCAACATGTCTGAAAGAAACCAAAGCATAGTATGGTAGAGCAGGATTGCCTGTCGTACCAAAATTGTAAATTTTGTGAGTTCCCCGGTAGGTGGTTCTGACCCAGGGCGTGGTCCAAATTGTGACAATACATGTTTCTGTTACACAATTGAACATTTATTTAAAACATTTTTTATAACCATCCAAGTCACTTCTTTTTCATAAATGTTGTTATGAAGATCTTTTGGACACGAGCACATAAATTATAAATTTCAGGTCTTCTTGCCACCCCTGTGCCTGGGGGTGGGGCAAAAACTTGCCCAAAGATGACCAATTTTTTCAGAAATTCTTTCTAACAACTTGCACATGTTGAAAAGAAACCAAAATGCATAGTTGATGTAGAACCAGGATTGCCTTACCACAAACTGAAATTTGGTTGATCCTCCGGAGGTAGGTCCCTGACCCCAGGGGGGAGCCAAATTTGGTACATTGAATGGTCTGTTTAACAATTGAACAGTTTTCTTAACTTTTCTTCTTTTATAAAACCCAGTTCCATTCTTTGTCAAATATTTGGATAAGGCTATGTGTTGGGACAGAAGGGGCAATTCTACAAACATTGTAAATTTCATGATCTCTTGACCCCGTGGGGCGCTGGTGGGGGGGGGGGCCAAAAAACTGCCGCCAAAGTGGACAATTTTCAAAAACTCTTTCCTTTAACATACCGCCATGTCTTGAGCAGAAAAACCAAATATGCTATAGTTTTGATTGTAAGAAACAGGAAGGCCATTTACCAAATTGTGTAAATTTGATGTTATCCCCGGTGGTTTAGGTAGGTTTATGACCCAGGGCGATGTGCGAGCAAACATAGGTACATAGTGTTAAGTAAACAACATTTGGAAAAGCACTCTGTTATTTCAATGCTATATGTAATGATTGAAACTAAGGGAGTAATTATATAGAACGAGCAGGGAGCCTTTATTTAATGTAACCCCTGCAACAAGTTGGCGAGGGGGGGGGTGTTGTTTTATTGAGGGAGTCGAGTGTCCTGGGACAAAGTTCGTGTGTGCCTATTTAAATTGGGTTTCAAAGGGCAAAGGGTCAAGCACCAGCTGGACATGCCAGAAAGTTAACAAATATTGGTGTCTGGACTTATAGATTCTATATCCATCTCTCGCCCTACACGTTCACTGTTACTCCATCACATAGCGCCATAGTACTTCATAGGATGAAATATGTTCCCCTATGTGAAGTTTGGGTCTATAAAGAGGTAAGAGTTCAGTGCACGCTTGACATCAAAAGGGGTAGGCAAATGGTGGATCTCCGTTCGCGTTCTAGCAGCATTATCCTTTGCCTGAGCTAGAAGTACCTATAATACACTACACTATATACTAACCACTCAATGAGACGAAGAGATATGTCTTTATCGAATTTTGGTCCAAAAGCAACTCCAAACTGGACAATTAAAGATGGTTTTTTCCTATTTAAATCTCGATAACAATTCTAGTAGATTGAAATGAATCTGTCGGATTTCTGTCTATGTATAGCCCGTAAACCTTATGCTTATTAAAGATATTAACATGTAAATAAAAGACTCCGTATTGAGACTGTAGAAGAGATGCAAAATATGAGACTTCCCTGTGGGCGTGGATGATACTTCAGGGACCCGCCAAAGTACGTCAAGGCCCGTGGGCCTCTTGTTTTTTGATATTGTGAACGTTTAAAGTTCTTGTACCAGCTAGAAATTCCGAAATGTATCAACAATTTATCCAAGTTGCAGATTCCCAAAGTACAAGCCAATAGTATTATGACGTTTAATTACAGTATGCCCGTTTTTGGCAGCCGTAGATAGGGAAAGCACAAAAACGGACGAGTTTCTGAAGAAACTTATATCCGACGTAGAGAAAGGTTATCCCAGGATTCAAAAGGTAGGCAAAACACCGCTTACCTGTACTCAAAAAGGTAAAAATAAAGGTAAGTCAGTGTCGCCGACTTGTACATGTAATCAAGATGATGATTATATAGATACCCTAACAACGAATTATACTGGTCCATCTGTATGTCCGTAGGCCAACAAGTGGAATTCATACCGCATTGGCTAAATTGGACACTGAAAACATTTCTTTTAATGAATAATTCAAAGTCGTTAACAGTATCAGATCGAGGATGTAGAATTTCTATATAGTATCTGTATGGGCATGAATTAATTTTGTAATGTGTATATAATATCAAAATAGTCTACATTCTTTAGTATAATTAACCCCTTATCACTCGAACTGAACTGTGTCGAGGACACGCCCAGGCCGTTAACTTACAGGCAATCAATCGCTTGTGACATTCATCCCAAACATGTATGCACGCTACAAATCGATTAAAGAGATCATAAGTCGTACATGTATATATGTAATCAATACTTTAGAGTAGAAACTGGTCCGAAATGGATTGGGTTCTGAAAGAGATATCAAGTCATTTAATATATGTACCAGGCTCTAAATTAATTTTTGCGAGGAACATTTCCACCCCATTGATGCGCGTATCAGTTGAATTGATAAGAACAATAATTGATTTGATTAGTTTAATTATTGCGCGCAATAACTGAAATAATATTTTCTAACGTTTAAAGATCTATTCAAATTATGTTAATTTGGTGCTTTATTCAGAATTATTTTTTTTAGTCATAAAAGTACATAACGCTAGTTCTTTTTAAAGCGTCATGTATATATTTAAAAGATTTGATATTGTATTTTTGCTATACTGTCCAGGCTTTGGGGTCTTTGTTTATGTTTTATCTATTTTTTAATATGTATTTTATTGTGTCGCCTGCCTGCATTAGCAGGGGCGACTTTTAATTCTCTTGCACAGAGTAAGGTACACGCACGAGTAGTGTTTTTCTATTCTTTGAAAGTTTTTACAAGAATTTTGTAAAACGGGAGTTGACAGAAATGTAAGGGAGAGAAAGGATCGACAACTCTGTGCAAAAGAATGGCGACATATAGTGATCACTATCTGGCGTCTGGCGTCGACGTCACAAAAATTTCCGTCACATTTTTCTCAGGAACCACACAGGCCAGCTTCCTGATATTTGGCACAGAGCATCAGTATGGAGAACTGTATCATGTAACGCAGTTCCCAACCTGCTTCTTGTCCAATTCCTGTTTGACGCAACTTAGAATATTTTTAACATAGACAAATTTGTCAAAAAATAATTTCCGTCACACTTTTCTCTGGAACCACACAGGACAGCTTCCTGATATTTGGTACAGACCATCAGTATGGAGAAGTGTATCGTGTAACGCAGTTTCGAAACTTCCGCATGTCCACTTCCTGTTTGACGCAGAACTAAATTCTGACCAAGTGTAATTATATACTTTTCCACCATGATGATACTTTAAATAATATTTCAAAAAGAAAAGAAGTAGGCAGGCGAACATGTCTTCCCTGGAAACTTACCACTAAGTTATATTATTATTGATATATAGATGATACACCACCCTTATAAAAGCACTGACGAAGCTGTGTTACCATAACTTAAAAGAAGGCAGCCACCTGTACACCTGAAGAAATTCAAGCAACTCAGCAGCACCCAAGCCGGGCGTATCTCGGGCAATACATCTTAACGGGCGAAACAATGAAGGTTATCGGTAATTTGAAATGTAGACACCCTGCTATAAAATTAAACAGTTCTGCACAAGCAAGGTAGTTTTGGATTTATTTTCCAAATGTCTCCATCATTTTTTAAAAGTTTCTCAAAATTATTTCTACCGGTGTTATAATTTTAGTTGAGACCTAGCTACAAAGCTGTACATAGCTTTCTGGAAAGTGTTACCCCCTAGACCTACAGAATCCCAATTCCCCCCCCCACCCCCTCCCCCCCCCTCAGAGCTACAGTTTTCAGGTATTCAAAAGATATGTGGAGACAGTTCGTTCTCAAAAATATGACCATCATGCTGCGGTACATGCTAACAGATCGAGCTCATGAAACCCTGTCTCATGTAAAATAGTGCCCCATCCGTCACAGTCCATAAATCTACGGGTAATTACAATTTAGCATATGTAACATATTTAAATCAAGTCGAATTTGGGTGCCGCTCTTTTATTCATTGTTCACCGGACATTTATTTATTTAAGCCATCAATATACAGTTCCAAAAGGAGTGATCTGCCCTTGGCGGGTGGTTACATGTCAATTCGATATATTAAAGCGGGGAAAAAATGTGAGTTTTCTATCTTTCAAGTGTGAAAAATTAAAGCACGCTTTACCAAATCCATGAGGTATAGTTAAAACTCTTAGCAAAGCCGAATCAAAGGAGTTTAAAGGGGTGTTTTGATATTTGTTTCCATTCATGAACTACGCCAGACCCATTTCACTGGCATGATTTATCTAGATCCTTTACTGATGTAGTGCAAACTATTTAAAGACACAGAGAGAACAGTATCACAGACTCTCCTACTCTGGGTATTTCAATATCAAGAGTGTGTTTAGCAACGTGTGCAGTTACCAGTTATTCCTGCAGGACCTGGTGTATCTACTCCCATTAACCAAATTCCTTATGGTTATACAGCATTTGGTCATCAAGCACAACATGTATGCATCACATCAAGAAGTTATATCCGATGATGATATCTTAAGAATTGCAGCCGCAGTTAAACGACATAGCACATCTCGTGTCCGTAGAAGTGGCCAAGGCTGTAGACTCGCTCAAGAAGATATAACAATTGGAAAACGACAGCACAACGCTTTTTCACCAAATAGACGAACTCGAACAGTATGGTAGAACGTCGCTGGTTCGTGTCACTGGAATACCTGAGAACCAAGGAGAGAATACTACATGTATGTCCCTCATCCTTGATGTTGCCGATAAAACCAGAATCGATCTTCAGGCGGACGACATCATCAACTCTCATCGTGTTGGAAACCCTCGTAATCAAAGATCGGGACCTCGTCAAATCATAGCCAGACTCAAAAGTGTTGACGTTAAATTCCGTCTGGTCAAAAGCCACCGTCAAATAAAAGAAACATCTCGTTTAATAAGGATCTTGCCAAACTTATTTTCCTCGGCAGGAGCCTGTGTCGCGCTCATATGTTAAAACAGGTCTGGTCTCCAAATGGTAAAATCAGAGTGCTTAACAGATCTGATAGAGTTCATGTCATTCACCAGGAATCTGATCTGGTACCATTTGGACATGAAATCCCATAATTTTGTTGGGAGGTACCAAAAACCAATGACTACAAGTATGTGTCTATTGATCCTGCCTTCGCTTTTGTCGGAGGTCCGATCGTGTTGCCCTACACTCGATTTTGTATATATGTTTTTGGGGACTATGGTTACGTTTAACACATTGTTTACTTCGCCATTTTATATCATATCTACTCACATGTTCCATTCTATGATTAGTACATGTATGCAATTTGATTGTTTTGTTCTTTATTTCCTGTCCGCCACTACCAATCACTACTGTGTGCGTATTCGTATATTTTTGTACTTGTATTGTTTTACTTCATATGCTTGGTTTCTCAAATTATCGTCCAGCAGTTTAAACCAATATGTGTATGCCTTTGGTGCAATGGCATCTTTTTTCTATACATAGTTTGGTA